>CM055277.1:13931652-14044845 GCA_029237695.1 Conchocele bisecta
TGTTTCTGTTGCTTTGTGAGCTTTGTCAAACATTTTAGATATCCTGACAATCCGACCTAATCACTGCGTATGAATAGGTGCGGTGGCTGGGGTTATTTTTTTATTTTTTGCATTTTAAAGCCATTTGTAGGTGTTGACGTGATAAATAGAATATCAGGTTTAATAGTACCGTGAATGGGAAAAAATATCTGGCGCATGCACGGAAAACGCGTATGTGCTCGGACAAGAAGCCTCGGCCCATCCAGTTTTCCTAAGCCTTGCCATATATTGTTTCCATTCACGGCACTGACCTACTATTCTCTATTTATTTTTATTACATTATTTTTCTCTGATGTCCATCACAACCGTGTACAATATTACCAAATGAGTATCTAAATTTGAACTGTAGAATACACTGGCATGACGGGTGTTTCATTGATGGAATGGCGAACAGTGCTGGTCCTGATCAGACTGTGCGGATGCACAGGCTGGTCTGGATCTGCACTGATCGCAAAGCCCATAAGGCCCATTTCTCCAGTCACAGCCATTCATATGGGAGAAAATGTATACAACAATGTCGCATATGTTTTTCTCGTACTTTTATTTTAGTATTAACACAATGTGTATTCTTTGTAAATGCATACGGAAATCATAATAATATAATTGGTACTGAAATGTGAATATTGTACCTTAGAATAGCAAGATGTATGATCAGGTGGTTACAACAACAACAACAAGTACTGAAACTTCCAGAAGCCTTCCTATTCAAAGTACGTCTTTTATATTTTGTCCTTATTATGTAACGGATTTTGATGAAATATGGCGCATCGAACGCGTCTTGTTAAGCTGCATTTGGTGATCTCGCTACTTTGGCCCAAACTTTTGTCGTTTTTGCGAAGAGTCGATTTCCGTGTCGAACTCACTAGGACCACCAAATGCAGCTCCTGGAGACACGCCCATATTTCATCAAAATCCATTGCCTGTTAACGAAAATATCACATACATGTACTACTTACTTTAGAGTGGGCACGCTTTCAACAAGTTGAGCCATTGCTGTTGTTGTTGTAACCACGTGATCATGCACCTTGAATATGTGCAATTTTTACAAACAAATATTTACAGAAACTGTGATAAATCGTTTCTGTAATTGATATCGACGAAAGTTGACATAATTTCTAATTCGCATTTGTTGTCAATATTTCGGCAACTTTCAATGTGATGTACGTAAACTATCGTAAATGTTGTAGATAGTTTTCATGAAAACTCGAACTTCTTACTAGGTACAAAAGCACATGGCTAGTCAGGCCTCGACAAATCCACTTGTCCACTCGTAGTGGCGAGTGAAATTTCGATCTGGACGAGTGGTAATTGGAAGAGACAGTGCGGTATAAACATTATTAAAACATGTAAGACTGTACGAGTTGAAATCCAATCTGGACGAGTGGAAAGTTAAGAATGTGTCTATGCTAAGTCTGGGCTTATATTGTACAATTATACATTTACATTGTGCGCGATTTTGGCGCCAGTCTGGAATATTATAGAAGTGGCACATATTAATATGGAACTATGCAATAAAAAACGGAATTACAGCGACATGTTGACTGAATGGCGAACCTGCAAGTCGCCCTGCGTGACAGCTAGACACTGGGACTATTATAGAAGAAGCACATAAAACGTAACTATGCAGTAAAAGGATGACTGCATTGCGAACAGCGTAGGCCCTGTGAAAGTTGCCCTATGTGACAGGTAGAAACTTCAAGGTTATTCAACAGGGGCCAGTTTCCCTAAACTTCGTACGACTAAAATGTTTGTAAGTGCAAATTTAGGATCGTCTAGAAATTTCAATTGATGGATTTACATGTATTGAGCATATGCAGCCTATGCTCACTAAATGTAAATCCAATAAGTTTTTACAATAAAACACTGTTAATGTGAAAATTACAGACTATCATAAATTTGCACTTACGAACATTTTAGTCGTACGAAGTTTAGTGAAACGGGCCCAGGAGTTTCCGATATTCCATTGTCCCCGTCACATAGGCAATACCAGCATAAAGTCTGTTGCTATCAATGTTGTCATGTAAGGCTAGGAAACGCGTAGGAATTCCGAGGCGAGCCTCGGAATTCCTACCGTTTCCGAGCCGAGTCTAATAAACCTGATATATCAACATACACTAGGCAGGTATTCTATTTATCAGGTAACGTTTCATGCTAGCCGATGATAAAATATAAAATGGTCTTCGTTGAAAAGAACGCGGACTTGTTTACGTTGCGTTATCACATTGCCATTATTCCGTAACGTCATGTGACGCTTTTCAACCAATGAAACGTTAGTTTAAACAATATTTATTTCAACTAATATACATGTACATGTATATATATGCATCAAGATACATATAAAGTAACGGTGAATAAGGATTGGAAAACAAGCTCACAGAGCTTATGTGAATTCTTCTCCTTGAAACGTTAGTTTTCAATTCGTTGTAAGCCGCATATTCGTATCAGGTCAATGCCTGGTACGGCAGAATGTTATCTGTCAGTACGTATATTCGGCCAATACAAAGCTTGATACCTGATACAAGCATGTATGTAGACTCTTGGTTTAAACATATGCCATTTGTATATAGTTTACAAGTAAGGCATCAATATTAGTATATACAGACTTGTACAAATGGGATTGGATTGAAAGCAAGCTTATATAAATCCTCTCCCTAACATGTGGCTTAGTATCACAGGCTGCAGAAACCAGGACATAACAAACATAATAAGTACTGCCATTAGCATAAAATGGGATTTTAGTATTGCTTTATGCTCCTAGTTTATTATTCCTGCGATACCCGGTAGATGTATTATAGATGACAATATGTAAATATGCATGCATTATATATTACCCAATTACAATCTTGCAGATAGAAGTGAACAAACATTTATCCCGTCAACTATGTCGCTACTAGACGTGAAAAGCAGGTACGTGTATTTTTTCTCGTTCACGTCTAGTAGATACGTCATTATGTATGACGTTACGTTACGTTACGTAACACGATAATCTTGTCGCTTCAGAAGACAAACTTATGAGGCCAGAAATGCATTTTTAGAGACATTTGAACAACTTTGATGTCGTTAACGGGATAAATAGAATATTATTATAGTGTCATGAACGTGAATAAATATCTGACTCGGCTCGAAATCAGGATGTGCTCGGCAAGCCTCGCCAATCCTGATTTCTCAGCCTCGACAGATATTTATTCACGTTCATGACACTATACTAATATTCTCTATATATGCCAGAGCTACTGTATATCGATTCTAAACTGTCTATTTGTGTTCTCGAGTCCATTACACTTCATATGTGCATACTCGTATGTATGACTGTGACTGTGTGTTTCTCTCACAAATATGAAAATGCTTGCAAAATGTGTAGATCCGGTTGAGACGGCTCGTTACGAGCCGTCTCATCTGGATCTAAACTGTTTGCAAACACCTCTATAGAGGTATGTAGTATTGAAAGGGTTAAACGAGTTTGCCTTCTTCATACGGAATGGGAGTTCCTTGTGAGATCAGTCAACGAGTCTCTATGTATGGAACAGGAACGCCATCATGCACTAAGGACACGTTCTATACCTGATCATCCTTCGATTCAAAGATAATTGCTTCGTACTTGTGATGGAATATCTGTATAACACATATATATGCGAAGATTGCCTCGTTACTGTATCTTATACGGCTGATGGAGTGGTCAACCCAGCCAACAGCCAGTTTCACCTCTTCTGACGTTTGACAAGAAACTGATACATGTAATACGAAGTAGAACACATGATATAATGTAGCTAATCATACATAGAAAAGCCAGGACAACGGACTGCTATCAATCAAATGATGAACATGTATAGAACGTCTCCTTAACCCTTTGAACCCGAAAGCCCGCTATATCGATTTATGCAAACAGTGCAGATCCATATGAGCCGGCTCGTAGCGAGCCGTCTCATCAGGATCTGCACTGTTTGAAAGTAATTTTCATATTTTTGAGAACAACAAATACCCCCTTTTTATAAATGGAATAGTCTGAAAATCATTTTGCAATGATTGGATTGGTTGCAAAATTAACATATCGCAGCCCATTCAGTTACTTAGGGTGAAAGGGTTAATGATGTGCTGATCGCCTATTTCTGCAGCTGTATATTTTGTATATTTGCCTTTACATTGCACTAATTATTGTAATTACGATTTAAATATAAATGTGTTAGACAGGGCATATAGTTTTAAAACGGCCCTAGAAATGACATCAGGTGTAAGGTCACGTTATGCTTGTCATCCATGCTAATGTTTATCTATGACCTTTGCATGTTATAATAAGCCCGGATGACACTTCATATTATGATTTGTTACCATATAGTGACCCAATTTGTAAAATATGGTGTTCGGCCATTTCCGCTGTATATTAACCGACATATAAAATGTTCAGGAATAATATGTGCTATACACGTGTATGCATATTAGAGAAATAGTTCAGCCGTATGGGAGATATATTTACAAAAAGTGGGAAATATATGAATTAGTTCACGATGAACTGGCTATATATATATACAAATATATATCCAGCGATATTATATTCGATATAAATATATATGAAATTAAGTTCATACTATTTGCAAATACAAATATAAACTGTCTCAGATACATATACATTGTAAATATACCACATATGACGACAATTGAAGCCAATCCGGTTGTTATCATTTTAACGACAGCTTTGATGTGAGTTACATTTTTATATGTTATCTCCCATGCCGATTTACAGTTTATAAGGGATGTTAATATCCGTCCGCTTCGGAGTGTTTTCTAAAATCGCTGTTGGCCGTTATATGTTCGGAGGATCTTTGTAACACCCCTTGGACTACGGAACCAGTATCCGACTTCATCTGGATTTCGTGGCCCTTAGCTCGTAACCCGTCTATTAGAAGCTGTGGGCAAAATAGAGAACACATGTATCAGGCAAGGATTGTATTCGTGTAGGAAAATCGTTTTTTTCGCAATAATTATTTTGGAGAAGGGGGACTTTTTTTGTTATTGCTGAAAAAGTTCTTACATTTAAATACTTTTTAGATTTAATGTGTGTAATAGCCAAACGTACGTCGGCAGCAAAACGTGAAACAGACAGTAGGTACCAGAGATAGTAGGTACCAGAGATAGTAGGTAACCGAACACGTTAAACGTACATGCCCACTCAGTAGGCACAACATGTTATTTATATCAGAGACATCAGTTGGGACATTTTCTGACATTCATTCTCCATTACCCTACGTATTGATTGGCATTATTATACATTTGATATCAGACGTAACTTTGCACACTAATATCAGGGGCGATAAATGTGTTTTTTTTAATGTTAACGGACATGACTATTTATGATCTGTATTTATTTTTTGATGTGAAATGATCATACATTGTACTTTATAATCTGTGAACAATATTATTTGTTCAGGTCACGCATTTAATTAGTATAAATAATTAAAAAATAGTATGCCTCATTTGCATATGAAAATAGCCTGATACATGTACCACCGCGAGTCACTATCAGTAAAATACATATTACTAAATGATTATATCTGTATAGCGGACACTCGCAATTGTTAGAACTGGTGGAATAGTGACACAATTATACAGTTATTTAATTCCTATAAAGAACATTGTGCCTACTGTATGGGCATGTACCTCTAAAGTTAATATTTGGACAAACAGACGGACACGGTGGCGACTATAAGTATTATTTTCGGCCTACATAAAAAGTTAATAGGCTGAATTCGTACTGGAGAACGAACTGTGTTCTAAGTGTTTATTAAAACATATATAGAGGATCTTACATGAGTGACGATTTAATGTGATATTTATTAAACGAGTTTGCGGATTTCATAAGAAACGAGGCTATGCCGAGTTTCTTCTGAAATCAGTCAATGAGATTAATTTAATTTATTAAAATGTGTTATTAAACTGTAAAAGCCCATTGTCTGCAATAAATACATTTATCACATGAAAACATTGTTATTCCGTGCAGTAATCCATTTCATAAATGTGTGGCACACGCGTAATAACATCTGGAGCGAATTTGATTGGCCGGCAACATCACCCTAATTATGTATTCGTATTTACGCCAACGTTATGTCAAATGAATACAATGGAGAAGTTCCAAATGACGTCCGTAATGGCGCTACAAAGCAATGATGTGTTGACGTTGACGTCATCATGCTTTAAACGTCATTAGAAGCGTCATTGACTCGTTAAACTTACTGAAATTTTCGAATGTGCTCCCGATTGGTAATATGAAGTGCTTACAAAGAACAGGAACGTATTATATGGCATATTTATAATAAGTTTCTTGCAGGGGTTGAAACTATATTCCATGTGATAAAAACTCGTCCGCAATTGTATGCACCTCGCCAGAGGCTATAAAACTGTGCATGACACGTTTCATAAATATCATATCAAATGGGAACTCGTTTGAGATCCTCTAAATACGGACATCACATGATAGACTCTACTTGTAAACTCAAATGACGTCAGATGAGCGAACCTGTGGGAATCCCGTGTATATCTGTAGTTCCGGCGGAAACAGCTGGTGGTGGATCCTGGGATAGTCTATGGCCTCCTTGATGCCCCAATTGAACCACAGACTGTCCATCGTTACCTGATGTAATAAATAGAGGATCTTACAGCAGTGATGATTTAATATGATATTTATTAAACGAGTTTGCGGATTTCACAAGAAACGAGGCTATGCCGAGTTTTTTATGAAATGTGTCAACTAGTTTAATAAATACCTTATTAATTCATCACAAATGTTATATATATATGTATTGCATAAGCACAGCATCATAGACTGAAGATGTACTGGTCACCAACCCGGTTTTCTGTAACTAGGCAATTTGCATATTTATTACACTAGTGTATTATGATTTGTAATACACTGTGTTAATACATTGCGAGCGCCAATTCTATGTAATAAACAACAGCTTTTGATGGATACCGACTACATCTCAGTAGGTAGCAGGGACACGTGATTTGGTTGACCACTGTCTATTTCAGCAAACCTGTCCACATTATACTGCTATATAAACAATACAAAAACAAGAAATGCGTCTGTCGAACGCGAATGCCACCTGCAGCATATTTGAGAAACTGTGACAAAGTGGTTAACCGAAAAGTGTGACGGACGGACGGACGGACGGACGGACGTTCAAACATTTGGGAGTTATGAGGCACCGCTATATAAAAGACGGACATACGGACGGACGGATGGATGGACAGACGGACAGACGGACGGTCCAAACACTATATGCCACCCGTTTCTTCGAAACCCGGTGGCATAACAACATTGTTTTGCGATAAACTTAAATTATATCAAAATTTAAGAATGAGCCTCATTTTGATTTTGCTAAATCTGGTCAAATATGGATTTTATTACCAAAAACGATATCTGTATGGGAATTTAACATGGGGGGGGGGGAGTGGAGGAGCTACAGGAGGATTAGAAAAGCGTAAAAAAAATGGAAATTGACTCTGAAACCTAGCTTGAAAATGATCTAACGAAGAACACAAAAGTTAAATTTTGAAAATCGGTGCACTGTTTCTGAAATTAGAAAAGAAAATCCCAATGTTAAATCCCCATAGACATGTATGGGGATTTAACATGGGGATTTTTTTTTCGCAATAAAATCAATAAAAAGAAAGCTCATTCTTAAACGTTGATGAAATTTAATATTAACATTGCATTGCATTGTTTATATAGACGTAACATTTGGATAGGATTCGTGAAACTGACAGTAACGAGTGTGGCTGGCAATTGGCGAGAGCATAACGTGGCGACCGGTGCCAGATGGTGTAAGTATACATTAATTTCATGATTGCCCTGAGGCCGAAGGCCGAGGGAAATAGTGCATCTGGTCGTCCACAGCACCGAGGGGCAATATGTTTTGACTGTTCCCCGAATGACCACGAAATAACCGTTGTATTACTTAACCTGTAGTATACTGTATGTGATACAATGAATACAGTGATATTGTGATGCGGCGCCTCGACGGACCGATATCAATTGCGTAGAATCTGATGACGTAATTTTCGACAAAACATCATGAGGTCATGATTTTCTGCGGTCAAAACAGTTTTGAATATTCTACGGGCACGCGGAACTATTGACCGGGCGCGCGGAACTATTGACCGGGCACGCGGAACTATTGCCCAGGCACGTCAAAACCCAGGGAATTATAGTCTGTTTCACGAAAGCTGCCCAAATGTTACGGCCATATGTTGCCACCGTCATATCAGTCTCCACGACTCCATGCACTGACTCTATATAATTGTTCTGATAGTACAACTAACGAATATAACTTAACAACGCTGTTGCTGTGGTAATGTTAATGTCAGCAGATGAGGCAACGACGAGGATAACTTACCAACACTGTTGCCGTTGTTCTTAGAACCACCAGATAAGGCAACTACGAGGGTAACTTACCAACGTTGTTGCCGTGGTAATCGTTGTACCACTAGATGAGCCAACAACGATGATAACTTACCAACGCTGTTGCCGTGGTAATCGTTGTGCCACCAGATGAGCCAACAACGATGATAACTTACAAACGTTGTTGCCGTGGTACGTCTCGTCGGCAAATCAGGTTCGGAAACCACGTGATCCCACACCCTGGTAGCGTTTCATGTTGCAAAATGAGCAAATATGACACGGTTTTCGTTTAAAATAACCCAATTTTGTTTATGTTGCGTCATGACACTGGCAACGTAACATAACGTCGACCGACCAATTAAATTTCAGTGTAGAACACGCTGCGACGCGGATGTACGTATCTACCCAATGCAGGATACGAAATGTTGTTATTGCCGAGCACGACGTGAGGTTGTTATAAATGTGCCATAATATCTAAATAGAACAGTCCAACCAGGATGAATGAGATGCCCATTATCTCTTGTGACGGAAAGTCGGATGGACCTCACACCTCATATACTTCATTATCATCAACCATATTTTCATTCCATACCACACTCATGCGGCCTTCATTTCCAAGGTCAATGTCAAATTACTTAGACATTTGCATCCGTACGATTTGCCTTAAAGTTTTCTGCAACCGTAAGTCAGATTGACTTCAAACTTCATATACTTCCTTATCATCATCCATATTTTCATTCCATACATGTACCACACCCATGTGGCCTTCATGTCCAAGGTCAAGGTGAACTTACTTTGAACAATCATGTTTGTCAAGATAAATATTGTTTTTGCAGCATTGATAATGTATACTGATTCGACGAATATATTGATTTTAAATGGAGTATATATGATTTGTTGTGTGAAATATTAAAATGGTTGAGCACGTACTGTGAAGGATTTCAGGACTTTCAGTTCTTTGATATATTAATAGGGCCGCATGTTGAATTACCATATAGCCACAGGTAAACATATCTGACCCTGTGACAAAGGCAAAAGCCCTCAACACCTAATCAAAAACAGGCAGGCCGGATCAGTCTTTGCAGCCACAAACATATGAACGACCACAGGGCTACGCTATACATACGCACCTACAGTACAGCCACATAACATAACAGTAGGTACAACATTCTGACCTGCAGAAGTACCAGGAAACACACACACACACACAAGCAGAACGCAGCACAGGCTCAAACGCACAGATTATCTTTACACACACAAAACCCGAGATCTACAAGAAAACCAAAACATCATTATGGGTAGAGGGTGGGGTCACCATAATATATAGACAAAGCAGCCTGCGCGGAACACAGTTCCCGGCAGCAACATGGTAACCCTAGGAAAACAATATAAATGAAAGAAAAACCTTTCACACAGGGACACCTAGCTGCCAACACGCCAGCTAGTCAAATATAATAGTACAGCCCTCACCCACCCCCCAACACAGACCCAACATTTAGCCCCTAAAACATAAGCGTATCACCTAAAAAGGGGGAACATTAAAAACGAGCCACAACCCACATATGCAACAATCCCACAGAAAAATCAACAACAACAAATACACGAAACAAAACATTGGGGAACAAAAAACATCACAAAACAGGGCGCCGTTGTCCATATGACATATGTCACAAGGGGGTGTATCATCCCACAGCATCCTAGTCCCCGGATGAAGCCTAAACTAATTACCTGATCCGGACTGCCTGTTTGCACGCCCGACCATGGAACGTGGATGTGCGCTTTGATAATGGACGCTTGGCCGCCGAATCCAGACACATGGTGCGCTCCTCTGGGAGTGCTCGGGTTGACGGTATCGCGGGCAGCGGACTCGAGGTGGGCCTGAGGACAGGGAACCCACGGGTGTCTTCAGATGAAGCCGGCGGACACTCTTCACACCACCTAACCTCACTTCACAACAACAACGACAGTGCCTTCCGAGTCCCTCAATTGCCACCAAAAGAGCATAATACTACACATAAACAGACCCGCAAACGATAATACCCAACAATACAGCCACTGGACGGCCTCAACACATAATTCAAACACAGACTTAGTGCCCGTATCACTGCAGTCGAGGCCACCCAATGGGGCCGCCGTCAGTGATCTGCCTGCACATTTTGCCTCTGGGGCCTTAAGCCCGCGAACTGATTCTACCCAGCCTGCACAGACACAAAATTCCCATACGGGCCCAAATTTTTATTCCGCCATTTTGCGGACGGTGCGTGCAAGTCCCTATAGACAGTGCGGCCGGTAAACGTAAGCAAACGAACGTACATGTACGAGATAAAGGATCTCAGCCAGGTATGGCATATACACCGTTATTGCATCACCTTTCTCATTAGTATCGCTGTTTGTCGGCAATGTGAAGAAGTGTATGGCATCAATGAGGTAACGTATTGAGTTATGTCCCTTTGCATTTATTTATAGAAATCCGGTCCAACGTGCATCTTTTATGGCATAATTGCTTGTAAAAAAGCGAATATAGCATGATTTGTTGTGTAAAGAGCCATTACAGTGTTTTAGACGAGTGTTTATACATATCATCCTACATATCTGTGCAATCTGATCAGGAACCGCAATATTTGCCAGATTCATATTTTCACACTTATTAATTGTAAATGTAATCAGTGTAGACCCAGATCAGACAGCACATGGTCTGGGTCTACCTTGTTAGCGATCACGATCCATAACCCATAACGATCCGTCTCATCAGGATCTGCACTTTTTGAAAATAACGTTCATATTTTTGAGAACAAAAATACCCCCTTTTTATAAAAGGACTAGTCTGAAAATTAATTTTGTGACAGTTGGATTGGATTGCAAAATTAAGATATCAAAATCGATTACACTCCATACCCACAATAACCGACCGACAGAACGACCCACCGACCGACACACCGACCGACACACCGACCGACGCGCCGACCCATCCACCAACTGACACACCAAGATCGACACACCGACCCACCCACTGACCGACACACCGACAGAATGACCGACGCACAGATCCACCCGCTTACCCGCCTACCGACACACCCACAGACCGGCACACCGACCGACCCTGCCACCGACCCACCCACCGACAGACACACCGACCCACCCACCGACCCACCGTCCGACCAACCGACACACTGACCCACCGACCGACCCAACGAGCGACCGACACACCAAGACAGACACACCGACCCACCCACTGACCGACACACCAAGACACACCGACCGACCGACCGACCGACCGACCGACCGACCGACCGACCGACCGACCGACCGACCGACCGACCGACCGACCGACCGACCGACCGACCGACCGACCGACCGACCGACCGACCGACCGACCGACCGACCGACCCGACCGACCGACCGACCGACCGAGCCGACCGACCGACCGACCGACCGACCGACCGACCGACCGACCGACCGACGACCGGACCGACCGACCGACCGACCGACCGACCGACCGACCGTGACCTACACCGACCGACCGACCGACACCAACCGACCGACACCGACCGACACCGACCGACCCGTACCGACCGACCGACTGACCGACCGACCGACCGACCGACACCGACACCGACTGACACCGACTGACACCGACTGACACCGACTGACACCGACTGACACCGACTGACACCGACTGACACCAACTTACACCGACTCACACCGACCGACCGACACCGACCGAGTGACACAGACCGTGCGGAACCAACTGATCGACACCGACATACCAACACCAACCGACCGACACCGACCGACCCGGATCGACCGACCAGTCGACCGAGTGCCGATCCGACCGACCGACACAGACTGACACCGACCAACACTGACTGACACCGACCGACCGACACCGACCGACACCGACCGACCGACACCAACTGTGCGAAACCAACTGACCGACACCGACATACCGACACCAACCGACCGACACTGACCGACCCTGACCGACCAACACAGACCGACACCGACTGACACCGACTGACACCGACCAACCAACACCGACAGACCGACTGACACCGACCGTGCGGAACCAACTGACCGACACCGACATACCAACACCAACCGACCGACACCGACCGACCCGGACCGACTGACCGACCGACCGACCGACACAGACTGACACCGACCAACACTGACTGACACCGACCGACCGACACCGACCGACACCGACCGACACCGACCGACCGACACCGACCGTGCGAAACCAACTGACCGACACCGACATACCGACACCAACCGACCGACACTGACCGACCCTGACCGACCGACACAGTCCGACACCGACTGACACCGACTGACACCGACCAACCAACACCGACAGACCGACTGACACCGACCGTGCGAAACCAACTGACCGACACCGACATACCGACATACCGACATAACGACACCGACCGACCGACCGACACTGACAAACATACACCGACGGACACCGACTGACTGACACCAACCGACAGACTGACACCGACCGACTGACACCGACCGTGCGAAACCAACAGACCGACACTGACCGACCAACCGAACGACACCGACTGATCGAACGATACCGACTGATCGACCAACACTGACCGACACCAACCGACACCGACCGACTGACAGACCGACAGACACCGACCGACACTGACCAACTGACACCGACCAACTGACTGACACCAACTGACAAACAGACATACATGAACAGCATACAGACGGTTCGTTACGAGCCGGCTCATCTGGATCTACAGTGGTTGTAAATGTTGTCGATAACTGGGCATAACGAATACTGGTAACGACATGACCTACATCACAAATAGCAATACACGGGTAACTAGCACAGGTGTGGCTATCTATATGTAAGCATATATGGTTTATATGGCAGATACTTGCTAAAATAGTATGTATGAAGTGAACATTTACCTGCTGTCAGTGAATTGTTTTCTCCACCTCGGCTCACATGGGGGCATCCATCTTTGTTTATTTCATAAGTTCCGACTTAAATATTTAAGTTATAACTTAAGACTGCTAGCTACCTGTCTTAGTTTTCCATCGTAAATTTCGATTGTCGTTCTTGCTAAGATGTTTTGTGAAACGGACTAAGCACGTACTCCGGACTTAAGTTATAACTTATGACAAAAGTACTTGCTTAGTTCGTTAGTGAAACGGGCCCCAGGTCTCCAGTCGGAATTCCGGTAAGGATGAACCCTGTTCGTTAAATTACCAATCGCATACTCGCACCTGCCACCCACTGTACATGACACACAGTGTGTGAAATACATAGAGGATATTCATATTGACTGGTGTGAAATGTCCATATTTCACGAGTGCCGTTATGGAAATTTCACACCACGAGATGAACATATATGTCACATTCGTTGCAAAAATATGAATATTCTATTTATTCTATTTATTATATACCTCTCCATGGAAATTAGCAGTTTTTTATACTGCATGCGGTAATTAATGTGTATTTGCTGCCTATTTGCGCTGTTTTACTGCCGATGCGCGGTATGAATATAGATAGCGGAAGTAGTCGCATTTTCACCGGAAGTTGTTTATTTCATCGATGAGAACATTTGACTTTTATTTACATCGTATAACTTTGTATTTCATGGGTAGGTATATAATATAACTTTGTTTTCGCTGATAACAAATAGGTTTCACTTCCAGACACCAGTTGAATTTATTTGAATACATACCACCGCTTACAGAATAACTAGGGTTTGTAAAGATAGTTATGCTAGGACTATAGAACATTTGTTTTAATTCACCCCTATTTATTTCAGGCGATTTAGAAGTAAAAGTATGTTCTGAAACAAGGTAGAAATCTACAATTAAAATAATTATTACTTAACGACTTCATCGGTTTCCAAGTAGTTTTAAAATTGAATGCACCGCGCAGATATTGCCAAAACAGATTGATAAATACTAATTTAATTAAAGATTGTATAGTATGTCTGAACCAAGTTGAACGTCTTAAATTAATTAAGCTAGTCTCTATAATGGAAAGTTATTTCCAATTATAGTTTAGTATAATTACTTTAAATTAATCAATCATTACATTTCACAAATGTGATACTGTCTATCGAAATTACAACATTACCAAATTATCTCCCCTGTTTGTCACAGATTCTGATTGTATACACGTGAATATAATGTAGACTGTTTATAATTTGATTAAATGAAGTGGTGCAACCTCTTGATATGTAATGTTCAGTGCGTGAGGCGAACGGCAACGTAACGACTATCTAGGACGGTAGCGTATTGCATGTATACTAAAGAAATGCATATTAAAATATGCGAAAGGAATACACCCTTAAATGTCACACAGATACGGCCGCGTATCCACAACAAACGGCCCGTCTGGCGTTATCTATATGCTGCGCCAAAAGAAAGCAGGATGAAATGAAATGGCGACCGGTGCAAGCCCAGATCAGCCTGCGCATTCGCGCATTCTGATCAGGGCCTACACCGTTTGTCAATGAGCCATTGATTAAGCCAGAGTGTCAATAATAATAAACTTTCATTTAGATCTTAGAATAAAGTAGCGTAGATCCACTATTACTGTCTGTTATATGCTAGACTAGCATATAATAGACAGTAATAGTGGATCTACGCTACTTTATTCTAACTTATGCCGGGTAACAACTAACATAGCCGCAACTGAGATCGGTATGTTATAAGACGTCTAACATACACGGATATCGGGTTATGTAAACCGCGTGACTGGGTACATGCACATCAACAGCTAAGGTCATGTAAGGCCGGGCAAACGAGTTAGATCCCGTTTTAACCTGCTGCATTGTGGGGAAAATCCCAAAATCAGAACAGAATATTTACATCAAGAACAAATATATTCAGCCCTGAAATTAGAATAACCTGACCTGGTGCCAGGTCCATATCACACCAAGTCAATTGGCCCCTTCCCCTAAAATAGGATTACGAATATCGTAATACTCACATAAGGGGTATAATCAGATTCAGCTGTCACATACAAAATGCTAAAGACGTATGCCAAAACCAGGTCTCCAGTCGGGATTCCGGTAAGGATGAACCCCGATTGTTAAATTACCCATCGCGCGCTCCCACCTGCCACCCACCTTTGTCCTTTCTGGAGATAACATTTGTTGGGTAAAATAAGCATTCAGTTACCATTACCCGACGTATTAAATGGCATTATATACATAGTTATCAAACGTGAATTTCCACACATATATCAGGGGCGATAACCGTGTTTCCATAAAATTAATAATTATTCTCTCCATTTATATGTTGATGTGCAAAAACCATACTTTATAATATGTCGATGATATAATTTTTTCAGGTGGTGCATTTAATTTAAAAATGTCCTGCCTCATTTGCATATCAAAATAGCCTGATACCACCGCGAGTCACTATCAGTAAAATAAAGATTACTAAATGATTATATGTACATGTATATAGCGGGCACTCGTAATGTTTAAAGCTGATGAAATAGACAATAGACAATTATACACTTATGTAATTCCGAAAAGAACATGTTATGCCTGCTAGATGGGATCCTAACTTTAAAGGATACTGAGCCCGATCTGACATAAACGCCGATGGCCAATGGACTGTGGTCCCAATGTTTCACACAATGTGTTTTCACGAGGACGAGCAAATCCTTGAAATGTTGGGCTTCTGCAATGTATCCGTGAGAGAAACATATCGTACAGTCTGACACCGAGGTCCTGGTGCCAATGCTAAAATATTTCCTAATTAGTACTTAGTATTTCCTAATAAGGAGATAGTAAGTTCTAATTAGGAGATAATAAGTGTTAATTAGGAGATATCTTCTAATTATGAATTAGTATCTCCTAATTAGAACTTATTACATGTAGCTCTTAATCATGTTAATTAGGAGTTGGTTTCGCCTAACTAGGAGTTAGCAGGCCCGTACGCAGGATTTTCTATTGGGGGGGTGCGTCAGGGGCGAGCACCACGTAGTGGAGGGGGTGCGTCAGGGGCGAGCCCCACGTAGTGGAGCGAGTACGCTAGGGGGGTCGGGGGGTATGCTCCCCCGAATTTTTTTAAACCTAGATGGCCTGAAATGCACTCTCCTGCATTTTAAGTCATTATGTCTCCCCCATGAAATGGGGAAACATATTGTTTTTGGCTCGGTTGTCCGTCTGTCCGGTCCGTCCGTCCGTCCGTCCGTCCGTCCGTCTGTCCGTTTGTCCGGGCAAACATCAGGGGTTTAGGAGCTTAGGGTAAGGGTTAGTTTCCTTTGAAGTTCTTTGAACTTATACCATTAGCCCATAAAACCTTTTGAAGTTTAGGGGCTAGTCCTTTGATCTTTTATATAGCAAATAGCCCATAAACCCAAAATGTTGGTACGTCCGTCTGTCCGTCACAAAATTTGTGTCGTGCATATCTCCAAAGGTTTTTGAGTTACAGTCGTGACACTTTACATGAATACTTGTCATCGTGTGAAGTTGCGCACCTGGGGTTTTAGATGCGGATTCATCCTGTATTTACGGAGTTATGGCCCTTGACTTAGCGAAAAATGGGGATTTTCAACTTGTGTCGCGCGTATCTCCAAATGTATTTCAGTTAGAGTCGTGAAACTTTACAGGAATAATGGTCATCGTGTGAAGTTGCGCACCTGGGGTTTTATATGCGGATTCATTCAGTATTCATGGGGTTATCGCCCTTGACTTAGTGAAAAGTGGGGATTTTCAACTTGTGTCGCGCGTATCTCCATATGTATTTCAATTAGAGTCTGAAACTTTACAGGAATACTTGTCATCGTGTGAAGTTGCGCACCTGTGGTTTTAGATGTGGATTCATCCGGTATTCACGGAGTTATGGCCCTTGACTTAGTGAAAAGTGGAGATTTTCAACTTGTGTCGCGCGTAACTCCAAAAGTATTTCAGTTAGAGTCGCGAAACTTTACAGGAATACTTGTCATCGTGTGAAGTTGCGCACATCGGGTTTTAGATGCGGATTCATCCAGTATTCACGGAGTTATGGCCCTTGACATAGTGAAAAGTGGGGATTTTCAACTTGTGTCGCGCATATCTCCAAAAGTATTTCAGTTAACTTAGAAGATACAACAATTAGCATTGACAGTTAATAAGTCCTAATTAGGAGATAGTATGTCCTAATTATAAGACACTAATTCCTAATTAGGAGATATAAGTCATAATATGTAGATACTAATCTCCTAATTAGGAGTTAGTATCTCCTAATTAAGATAAAAACACATTTTATCATTGGCACAAGGACGCTTCCATAGTTTCTCTCTCTTAATTTATTCACTAGTATATTTATCACCCAGAGTCAATCACTGCTTGCGTTTATTTATCAATTGCTGTGTGAACAGAATATCCGCCATTTCCCACCGGAAGTGACGTTTCGGCAGCACCAAGGACTCGTCGTATTTCTCAGTAATAATAGCGAAGCTGAGCGAGTCCTGTAGATAGATTAACCCTTACACTGCTGAATTACATTTTGCTGGTTGTGTTTTATTTTCACTTGTTCTCATTAAAAACATGGTTTGACAGCACTTGAGAATCATTTTCAATGGAAATGATTCTCAAGCGCTGCCAAACCATGTTTTTTATTGAGAATAAAGACACACTATTAAACAACAATTTTCGGTTCCCGCGTTCTAAGGGTTAGGACTTTTTGTTTAAATTCTGGGTCCACTTGACTGGTACCCGCGGTGGTATCAGGCTATTATGCTATACATACAAATGTCGCAGGACATTTTCAAATTTTTCATACAAATTAAATGTATCATCTGAAAAAATATTGTTATCGACAGATTATAAAGAATGATAATTGCACATCAAAAAATAAATAAAGAGAATAAATATTAATTTCCGTTAACATTTTTTAAGAAACACGGTTATCGCCCCTGATATTAGTGTGAAAAATCATGTTTGATATACGAAGTATAATGCAAATTATATCATGGGGAAATGGTGAATGAATGACTGTTTATTTTTCCCGAACAATGTCATATCTAACGAATGAACGAAAAAATATGCCTCCCAATAGTATAAGCTGGCACTTGGGTCTCTAGCTTTATTAATTGTTTGCGGAATTCTGGGTCCAATGACTGGTACCCCAAGTCTCTGGCCGTCGACTTTCTTGTGTGTGGAAACATCGGTAAATCGTACGTATGCGGGTACCAGATGAGCCGATATACCCAGTGTTCTGGTGACCTCAGTTGGACATTATATAGACTTTAAAGGTACATGCCCACTCAGTAGGCACAACATGTTGTTTATATGAATTAAATAAATGTGTAATTGTGTCTCTATTCCACCAGTGATAGTGCAGATCCTGTTAGCCATTCCATTAATGAAAAACCCGTCATGTTTCTAACAAACGATATAGATCGTTATCAGGGGCCCGTTTCACTAAACTTCGTACAACTAAAATGTTCGTAAGTGCACATTATGATAGTCTCTAAATTTCACATGAACTATGTTATTTTTGTAAACAATTATTCAGTTGGGGATTTACATTCATTGACAAGCTATGCTCAATAAATGCAAACCCATCAATTGAAATTTTCAGACGGTCCTAAGTTTGCACATACGAACATTTTAGTCGTACAAAGGTTAGTGAAATGGCCCCAGGTTACAATAATGTGTTCTTTAATCGGGAGCTACACAGGTCACAAATCACATAAGCCCCCCTTTCTCCAGTCACAGACGCATGTATATAACATACATTTTGGGGTGACAATTAGAGAACTATTGCCTTGCCTTGAACACGGTTCAATATCAAGGTGCATGATCACGTGGTTACAACAACAGCTATTTCTGAAACTTCCATAAGCGCCTCCGATTCAAAGTACATATTCTGTTATATTTTCTTTATTATGTATTTTGATGAATATGGCGTATCAAACACGTCTTGTTAAGCTGCATTTGGTGTTCTCTGTACTTTGGCCAAAACTTCTTTCATTTCTGCGAAGAATCGATTTCCGTGGTTACTGACACAGCAATAGATTCTTCGCAAAATTCCCGATACCACCAAAATGCAGCTCATGTCGTGAAGACGCGTTTTTCATCAAAATTCGTTGCATATTAAGGAAAATATCAAATAATACTTATTTTGGAGTGGGCGCGCTTTCAACACTTTCAGCCATTGTTGTTGTTGTTGTAACCACGTGATCATGCACCTTGAATATTGTATATGACCAGTTAACACGTCATGTCGTGGAAGAACACCCGCTCCCTGACAACAAAGTGTGGTATCCAACATTGACGAGATACGCATATCTGGGCCACAAATATTTTCTCGGATTTAGTCTACTTTGATATCAGGTTGATCGGGCTAGGCTCGGAAGCGGTAAGAATTCCGAGGTGAGCCTTGGAATTCCTACGCGCTTCCTAGCCTTGCCCGATATCAACAGACACCAGCGCAGTGTCACTATTCCACCAGGTAAAAAAATTACGAGTGCCCGTTATACCGATATCATTATTTATTAAAATTTATTTTACTGATAGTGACTCACAGTGGCATCAGGCTATTTTCATATGCAAATGAGGCATGATATATTTTAATTATCATACTAATTAAATGCGTCACCGGAATTAGTTTTTTTCGACAGTAATGTCCGTCAACATTTTAAGGAAACATGGTTATCGCCCTGATATTAGTGTGGAAATTTACATCTAATATAAAATGTGTAATAATGCCAATCAATACGTGGAGTAATGGTGAATGAATGTTTATTTTGCCAGAAAATGTCTCAGATGATGTCTCTGATATAATGGATACAAAGATATTGTACCTACTGAGTGGCATGTACCTTTAATTCAATGGCAGTCAGCCTCTGACCACACATATTTTCTCGGATTTAGTCTATTTTGATATCAGGTTGATCGGGCTCGGCTCGGAAGCGGTAAGATTTCCGAGGCGAGCCTCGGAATTCGTACGCGCTTCCTAGCCTAGCTACAATAATTCGCCTCCGATATGTTATCTACGGCTACAATGTGACCCATTCAAAAAATGTGAGCAACCGAAGTGCGAAACCAAACCTATTGCATGTAGGTCAAAAGTTATTAAACTGTATATTGTATACCTTTAAACAAATAATCGTTGATGTAGAACTAGTAAATAGCCAAATATAATAGAACAGGGAGATCATTTTCCCATGGAAGCCATCTTTTCTCTTGTTGTTGTTCAACATTCAACATAACGAAATGAAGCTTTCAAATTTACAAGATATACATGTAAATGTCAGATAAACACATTGACACGGTAAAATAACCAATTTCTGCATGTGTATGTTCTTTATTAATAATTTATTGATACAGCTTTGACAGTTTTATATCGCTAACATATCAAACACGCCGGATAACCGGTTGCACAAATCACTCTTCCATGTCTTACATTAAAGAGATGGGCTTAAATTGCTACTCTCGCGAGAGGTATGTAGCGGGGTAGCAATTTTGTTTCTATTCATAGCCTTGCATGATATCAACAGACACAAGCGCAATAGTCTCTATTTGTATATCATTAAGTCAATAGCCGTCAGCCTCTGACCACTTCCTGTAGTCACTGTTGGCGGTTATCTCCCCTATATTCCGCTGCAGAATTCCCTGCACAATGACACCCGTAACGTCCCGCATCGGGACTTCTTCAATCACATGTCCCTTTTCCGTCAGACCCTCTATCAGTACCTAAAAGAAAGACATCAATCACATGAGGCTATCAGTAAAACCTCGTTAACCCTTATATTAAAGGCACTGGGTCTCAGATGACGTCACAGATGTTCAGTTCAGAGGGTTTCTACTTAGAGTCACATATACCGCGGCTATGCGGTTAACTAACTGCAGTTCCAAGGTGCATGATCACGTGGTTGCAACAACAACAACAATGGAATGGCTGAAAGTGTTGAACGCGAGACCGGAATGGCTGAAAGTGTTGAAATCGAGCCCACCCAAAGTAAGTATTATATGATATTTTCCTTAATAGACAACGGATTTTGATGAAATATGGCACAGCAAACGCGTCTTCATGAGCTGCATTTGGTGGTCCCGGGAGTTCGGCACATACTTATGTCGTTTTTGTGATGAATCGATTTCAGTGTCAGTTGACACGGAAATCGATTCTTCGCAAAAACGACAGAAGTTAGGGCCAAAGTACTGAGACCACCAAATGCAGCTTAACAAGACGGGTTTGAGTACGTTCAGTACTTGTTGTTGTTGTTTTAACCACGTGATCATACACCTTGAGTTCAGCATGTGTCAAATAGCGGTTTGGTTACGGTTGAACCGCTGTTTGGCATTATAGCAGGGGAGGAACCGGTCAGAATCGTGCACTTCGTGACACCTTTTTCAAATTTGGCATGGTGTTAGGGCTACAAGTTGGCGCACACCTTTGGTGACCCGTAGCTGCGAAATTCAAAATGGCCGCCGACGGACACGATATGCACCATTTCTCGGCTTCTACGGATCGTATCTTCAAGTATAATACCACTTTTCTGATGTTTTTGAGTATGAGGAATTAATTTATCTAGTCTATTTTGGTTTTAATGTTAATTTAAGGGTCATAGAGCCAAAATTAGTGTAAATTACGTGAAATAAACCTGGTTTAAGTGTCATTTATCTTAATATGTGAATTCGATGAACATGAACATACAAATGAAAACAGAACACAGAACTGTCTTTAAATATAAGCAAAAGTAATATTATGGTATTCAAACCTAAACGATTGGGTATGCATGACGATATTGTGCTAATTATTAATATTGCACAAATTAAAAAGTATCATGTCTGAAATTTTGGAAATTGAATACAATTTAACACGGAAAAATGTGCTAAAAAAGTCGTACCTATTGGTAGATTAGGAATATCAAAAATACCATGCCATATAGGGCTAAGCATGACAAAACAGTTAGTCTTTTTGAAAATACCTCGTATAATGCTCATACGTTACCTTTATTTGACAAACATAAATTAACGAAAAGTCTTGATATATGTATGATATTCCTTGAACTAGCAACATAATTATATGAAAAAAAAGCCTACCAACACTACTTCTAAATTTGTTTCAATCAAATTACAACAATCATTCTCACAATGAAAGAAACAGTAATGCACAATTATACCACAGCATAATTAAAAAAATAACTAAACAGAAACTGTAGAAAGGTTATTAGTATCAATGACATTGTCATCCTGACTCACGCTGACATCATAGCTATTTTCCTGCTAGATAAAATCACTCAGTGTTCTTGCAGCAACCACATTGACACTTGCACAGTAGTGTGCACCTCAATCCAGCTTTAACACATTTACAATTCCCTTTGCAAGCTTTGACACAGGTGCAGTGAAGCATAAGTGCGCAGGCAGCACTAGCATCTCCCAAATCTGTCCAATACTGTACCCATGTCTTGGTGCGTCCATTCCATTCCCAACCATACCGTGCAGGATCTGGTACACACAATTGTTTCCTCAAAGCTTGATGCCAAACGAAAGCTGACACAAGAATAGTTATTTTGACATGCTGGTACAAGGCTGCTTTCGTAGGTGGAATGCTCTCTAGAGATCTAAGACTGTGAGTGAACATAAGGCGTCGTGCTTCATTTACAGTAACACTGGAACTGTTCTTACTGTACATGAGCACTGTAAGTTGCTCAATGCACTGCATTTGGAGAGAATCATCTGTCAGAACTTTCGGATTTTCGATTAAGGTGATCATCGTTTCAGTTACGTTTGGAAAGTTCATCCAAGCATTCCATCCTGTCTTCTTCCCAATGCCTAGCATGCTAGATGTTACGTCGCAACCTGTAAATGCATGGATAAATGGTAGTGCCTTACACTTAGCAGGTCCAAGCTGCAAAGATACTTCATGAATGGGGATATCTGTGTACGCTTTTCCACTTCCGAATCCACCCACAACTCTGTAAGCCCCAGAGTTGTGAATGTTGTGAAGAGGTGAACAGACAATACGATGACATCAGAATCAACTGTCCGGAGAAAAGCTTTCCTATGACCGTCCATGACAGCGTGACGGAGGTGCAGCATCACACGAGTGTCTGCCGCCTCATGGTCAGATGGAGTGATGTCAGATAGGTCTACTGCCTTGTTGGACAACACAATTTCCTCTTTTGTTGTCAATAGATATAACTCAGAAGTGGCGGTTGCATTCACAAGCTCATCAGAAAGAAATTTGAAGAGTTCATCTTTGTTCTCACTAACTTTCAGGAATTCCTGCCAATCTTTCCCTTTCGGGATGGGGACCTTTTCCGAAACTCTTGTCCGTCGAGCAGCGGTCTCGCCAAGACGTTTCACGCGTGTTTGATCTTTTTAGACTATCCCGAGGATAACGATTCCAGACTGCATCTATTCTAGTGGTACACGTGTTCATCTGATTCTCCATGAAGGCAGAAGGTGCATTTCAGCATATTCGCCAAACACATTGGCTCGCTGTGGTTGAATGATATGAATGTGAGCAGGCATGTCTAAGATGACTACTGAAGCTTGTTTGACTGTTGGATTCCTTCCACGTGCAGGTATACCAGGCAAACATCCAATAATTTGAGACTTAGTGCCAGCTCGCAGCTTGCCTTTATTGGATAATGATGGTGGATCTCTCGAATTTTCATGCATGAAAAACTCACCCATATTTTCATCAGGGCGTGCTTGAAGCGAAACGAACATTTGTGTGACGATTGCTGCAGAAACTTTGCATGAAGCTTCATCAAACTTACGTTGTATTGAATAAATGCAACGAGCTCGGCCATAACAAGGGGATCATATGGTAGTGCTGAAGTCTTATTCTCCTTTGACTGTTTTAACTTCGCTGCCCGTGCTTCATTTGCAAGCTTGCGGTAGCACGTCTTATGATAGTAGAGATCACCAGCGGTAGCATCAAATGCAGCGTTGACCCGGGCATAGACAATCCAGTTGTGAGCTTCCTTTGCCATCGCCTTCATGTTATTATCATCAGACATCGCCCTGCTGATCCGCTCGCTGTTGTCCTCCTGATACAAGTGACAATAAACGCACTGCGGTCGTTTCCTATCACAGTTTGCATCAAAACTTGCCCGCGTATTCTTCGGGCTAAATGTGGAGCAAGAAGCCTCCATGTCACCCTGTGTCCTTTTTTTTCAATTTGCGCTCTACAATGTGTGTTCGTATATTGTCACGACATGTCTTCTGATACGCGGCCTTGTTGTTCAGAAGCGACTTGGAAATACATTCCTCACCCTCTCCGTTAAGGCACTCCCGTGTCATACCATGTGGAAGCGTCACATTATTATCAAGAAAATTAGTGAAGTCTTTTTCAATAGTGTCATAGGCTTGGTGGTAACACGCTTGTTTGTATGGATGCATCAGCTTCTTAGCTGTTTCAGACTGACAAAAGCAACAAAGTGCCCAATCAGTTTTCTTCCCCACATCTAGAGGATTATCCCTCATTTTCAAAGACATTAGTATTAAACAGAAATGGGATTATTATCGTGGTAGCTAATAAATTAACCATTCGTATTTGACAAAAACCATGGCGGTGTTGCAAGATTATTGCCCAATCGCGTAATACATACACATTGGGCACCCGGGATACAACCTGTCACTGGAGCATTTAGATAAACATGTCAATGAAGGAAAAACACCGTATTTACCGTATATTATCGGCACTATGTTGTATGACTTATGCGACCAATGTAGACCCAGATCAGCCTGCGCTTCCGCTCAGTCAGGATCTGCACCAGTGTAGACCCAGATCAGACTGCGATTTCATGCAGTCTTATCAGGATCTGCACCGTTCAACATTAATTTAACTTCTAGCTTCTAGCAAACAGTTTATATGACAAAATAATAGGGATGTTCCAAAATAAAGAGTGTCCGGATAAATAGGGTAAATAGGGCACATTTTGAAACACCCAATAACATGTATATGACCTCTATGCTATTTAAAATGACCTTAAAACCAGAAATAAACTTCAGAAATGAATTCTCCATCCTGAAAAACACCAGAAAAGTGGTATTATACTTGAAGATACGATGAATAGAAGCCGCGAAATAGTGCATTTCTTGTCCGTTGGCGGCCATTTTGAATTTCGCAGCTCCAGGTCACCAGGGGTGACCGCCAACTTGTAGCCGGTGGTTTTTGAAAACCTCATGGCCTACCCTAACAACTTGCCAAATTTAAAAAAGGTGTCACGAAGTGCACGATTTGTGTGTCTATGACAGGTTCCTCCCCTGCTATTAAGTAAACGAGGTTTGCGGTAATCGTATCTGGTAATCGGTCATCACTTTCTATGCAAATATAAGATACAATGCCTTTAATAGGTCCTTTATTATCATTGTTTACATGAGTGGTAATTTAATACATGTATGATGATTAATTAAATAACTTATCACATGAAAAAGTTGTTAATATATACGTGTTGTAACCCATTGCATAACTGTGATACAACACACGTGTATAATACCAACTGCAGCGATTTTTATTTGCTCGGTCGCATCACTCTAATTACACATTCGTATTATGCGTTAACCCTTTCAACCCTAAGGAACTGGAATGGACTGTGATATGCTAATGTTCAGACCAATCGTCCATTTATGAAAAGGGGGTGTTTTTGTTCTCAAAAATATTAAAATTACTTTCAAAAAGTGCAGATCCTGATGAGACGGCTCGTTACGAGCCGGCTCATCTGGATCTGCACTTTTTGCATAAACCGATATAGCGGGATTTCGGGTTCAAAGGGTTAACGTTATGCCAAACGAACAAAACGAAGACGTTCCAAATGACATCCCTATTAAGCTTTGTACGACTAAAATGTTCTTAAGTGCAAAATTATGATAGACTGTAAATTACACATTAACAATGTTTTCTTGTAAACAATTATTGGATTTACATTTATTGATGATAGGCTGCATATACTCAATACATGTAAATCCAACAATTGAATCTCCAGACGATCCTAAATTTGCACTTACGAACATTTTAGTCGTACCAAGTTTAGTGAAACGGGCTCCCGTTTGGTAATACGATGTGTTTTCAAAGAACGAGAACCTATTCTATGGCATATTTATAATATATTTGTTGCTAGCATTAAAACTATTTTCTTCGGTGGAGATTTTCAACTTGAGGGGAAAATAGTCAATGGTCTTCTCATTGAAACGTATTAGATATAGCCAACGTTTTCTGCTCTTTGGGCTGTGAAGTCATGTGATAAACAGAATCTCGAACGAGTTTCCATTCGATATGAGATTTATGAAACTCGTCGGCAATTTTATGTCAGATTGCTCGGTGCATAAATTATGCGTGATTGGTTTCATATATCTAATATGAAATGGAAACTCGTTTGCGGACCTCATATTAGTTCATATGCAACGTTCGTCTGTTCGTTCGATTGAATGAATGATTGAATGATCTATTAATTGCTTGATTAATTAATTGATTGATTGAATTAATTATTGATTGATTGATTATGGTTTTAGGTATTTTCATACAGACGGGAATGCACCTGTATGGGGAAGTACTGTACATTCCGCACTAAAATTACAATAAAAACTTTCAACACTGACAGACAAAATCCTGAATCAGTGCCAGCCACCCTTGCCACCATATGAGACGCACCATGTGATTTTGTACCTTCGGACATCTGCGTAATTTCATTAAATACGTTTACAAAATTTACAAAAAAAAGTAAAAATATTTGTCAACTTTTGACAGCATTTACGAACTATATTGTAAATTTTGTAAACGTATTTTATGAATTTACGCAGATGTCCGAAGGTAAAAGATCACATGGCGCGTCTCAATTATAACGGGACTGGGTCCCAGTAATATACAACCGAGAAATTGATGAAACAGAATAGAAACAAAATGTACTTGTCCCTTATTTTTCATCCCATTTGTACTGGCCCCATATGAGACACGCCCTGTGCTTTTGTATCTTAGGACATCTGCATAATTTCATTAAATACAAAATTGACAATATTTTCATAAATAAAGTGAAAAATTGACAAAATTATCTCCTAGTTAGGACTTAGTATCTCCTAATTAGGAGGTAGATACAACTATTTTAGCAGAGGCACATGACGCTTCCATATAACTCACCCTAGGAAATTCCGTCTGTATGAACAGTTGTGGCGGGAAGAGTTGGTGATGGATCCTAGGGTAATCTATGGCCTGCTTGATCCCCCAATCGAACCACATCGTCTCCATGGTTACCTGGAGCAGAGTAAAATAACGCTGCATTCACCGATACCTTTCATGACGTCACGCGAAATTACCTAAATGGTATGTAATTTTTAAAGCAGCTTTACAAACCAAATTACTGTCTGTTTCACTAAACCTGTCCAAATTGCAGCTACGTGTATTCACATTACGAAATTGTTAATTTGTCTATAAGAATTTAACATGGGTGAAAACGAGCTGGAGCAGGTGTAGTAGTCGAAAAATGAAAAGAAATTGAATCCGAAATTTCGCTAGATAGCTTGGAAATGATCTAAGAAAATAAACGTTAACTTTAACAAGAGTTCCGAAGGTCACAATATACGCCCGTCGAGGCAAGGCCAGTCAACAAGGGGAGATAACTCACTGAAAGCCAATAGGCTTCTTCATCTTGCCTTGATAAACATGCATACCGAATTTGGTTCCGATCGGTGAAGTTGAACTTGTGTTATTGCATGGACAAGGATACAGAGTGCGACAATTAAAAATGGCCGCCAAGAAGAGATAAGTCATTGGACATTTTCTTCGTGCTAAACATGTATACCGAATTTGGTTACAATCCGTCAAGTAGTTATCTAGTTATTGCGTGGACAAGTTGTGCCCGCCGCAAGGGAATGTTAGCGAATGTAAGTATTTCTAGTCAATCCTGTGTTTTTCGCATTTAAATTTCGAATCGATGGAAACTTGTTGTAATCAAGCAGCTGTGCTACAGATCAGGCTCAGACAATCAAACTGCTTGATTGACAGTTGAAATCGCCATTAGTTGTTCAGAGACGTTGCATATTGTACATGTACTTGTAATCCAGCAGCGTCATTGACTGAGTTTCGGCTGTGCCATTGGAAATGATTCTAAAGTGCTGCCAAGCTATGTTTCGATTGATAAAAATGGAAAATTATGATCAGCAGACGACAACATTTAATCCAGCATTGTAAGAGTTAACATTTATGTTTATTCCCTATATAAATTGATATTCCATAGTTTTGACTAATTCCCTCGATTTCCACGAGCCGAGCAACAGTTCCGATTGCCCGGTGAAGAGTCAAAACTGTTTCACCCCTGAAAATCATGACGTCATGAATTGTGTCGAACATTACGTCAAACAAGTCAACGTAGATCGGTCAGTCGGCCCCACGCCAAATATTACATTCATTGTATCACATACACTGTTTACAGGTTGAGTAACAAAACAGTTATTTCATGGTGAGTCGGGGAACAGTCAAAACATATTGCACCTCGGTGCCTTCGGCCACGGGGCAATAGTGCCTCGGGTCGTCCGCAGTCGAATCATATTGCCGCTCGATGCTGTGGACGATCCGATGCACTATTTCCCTCGGCCTCAGGGCAATAGTGTATCGGGTCATCCACAGCACCGAGGGGCAATATTTTTGACTAACAGTACCTCGGAGCAATAGTTTTGACTGTTCCCCGAATGACCATGAAATAGCTATACTATTCCAAGGTATGGGATCACGTGGTATTTTGTTTACACCAATACCAAATTTAGCAGTATTACTTATGTAGTTAGTCTGAACATTCTTCTGAGAAATTGAATCGGACGAAATCGATTTTTGTAAAGCTTGGTCCGATTCAAATTTTTCTGTAGAATGTAGCAGAACTACATATTTATTAAGTAATGTTGCTAATTTGGTATTGGCAGACTCGTAGTGATAACGGCTGGGACATGGTCATCATTAAAAGAAAGAAACCGCAGTGGTATTAATGAAAATTAAGATTTACCCGAGACCTCATGGGCGCCGCCATTAATGCAGTGTAAATAATAGACCACGTGATCCCATACCATGTATTTTAACACCATGCCTACCAACGCTGTGGATGTCGTAATTTTAGTCCCACCAGACGCGCCAACAACGAGTCTGACGTCATTGCCAGGGCCGATAACTATGCTTGGGCACATTGACGACAGGGGGCGCTTCCAAGGCGCGATGTAGTTAGCCGGGGAGGCAGGAACGCCGAAATAGTTTTTGGTATTTGGTGTGGCGAAGTCGTCCATTTCGTTATTGAAGACAATGCCTGTTCTTGGCCCGACGACCTTCGAACCAAACCTGAAACGCAAGACTATATGCACTTAGCTTAAAGGCAGCCGGTCTCAAATATGCCTAGAAAGTGATATATGCAGAGCGAAAATGCCAAATTATTACAAACCAAATTATCTCTCCTGCTTATCACAGTTTTTGATAGCTGTAGTTGAACATAACGCATGTTTTTGGGAATGTGATCACATAAAATGGTTGGATGGAAAATCATTGATTTATATAATGTAATTTACTGTACATGAAGTGAAAAAACACATATTTGATATCCGAGACGTCACCTGAGACACAGTCACTTTAAACAATATTAGTATCCCTCGCCGTTAAGCAAATTGGGGTACAGCGTTTGTCCAACTACGTACGTACATGCATATACGAACGTTATATAGTAACACCTTTGAACTTTCATTTCTTAATATTTGTTCTTATTACTAGTATTAACTGCTTAACCCCTTCACCTATTCCAATGTCATGTGGCCACAATGTGTGTCTAGGGATTGTGTTTAAGGTGCATGATCACGTGGTTACAACAACAACAACGTCGCCCACTCCAAAGTAAGTGTTCTTTGATATTTTCCTTAATATCCGACGGATTTTGATGAAATATGGCACAGCAAACGCGTCTTCCTGAGCTGCATTTGGTGGTCTAGTGAGTTTGGCAAAAACTTATGTCGTTTTTGCGAAGAATCGATTTCCGTGTCGGAATTCACGGAAATCGATTCTTCGCAAAACGACAGAATTTTGGGCGAAAATACAGAGACCACCAAATGAAGCTTAACAAGACTCGTGTAATGCGCCATATTTCATCAAAATCCGTTACGTAATACGGACACTATAAAATAATACGTACTTTGAATCGGTACTTGTTGTTGTTGTTAGTACCACGTGAGCATACACCTTGTGTTCAGTCCGCCGGAACTACCGTTCTTGTTGTTTAGTAAAAATAATTATCTTGTTATATTGGAAACGTACGGAGCCCCGCAAGGGACATGGATTTTTTTATGAATTCGTTCCCACGAAATAAAAGCGCTACAGAACCTGGTGGAGGATTCCAAAATCGAAAATTTGTGGTGGAAATTGACTCTGAAACCTGGCTAGATAGCTTCGAAATGATCAAATTAAGAAAACACATGTTGAAGATCGGTCCACTATTTCTGAAATTAGACATGAAGCCAAGAGCGTTGTCAGGGGAGATTCAATGGTTCGAACCCCCTTTTAAAAAATGCTGGTGGCGCCCATGGAATCCCATGAGCACAATTTCACAGCCACAGGTTCTATGAAGAACGGTTCCAAGGTACATGATCACGTGGCTACAACAACAACAACAATTACTGAAATTGTCAGAAGCGCCGCCGATTCAAAGTACATGTTCAGTTATATTGTCCTTATTATGTAACGGATTTTGATGACATATGGTGCATCAAACGCGTCTTGTTCAGCTGCATTTGGTGGTCTCGCTACTTTGATCCAACTTCCTGTTGTTTTTTGCGAAAAATCGATTTCCATGTTTACTGACACGCAAATCGATTCTTCGCAAAAACGATAATGTAAATGATAACTATGTATGTCTCGAACTGCCGAGACCACCAGATGCAGCTCATGAAGACGCATTTGATGTGCCATATTTCATCAAAATCCGTCGCATATTCAGGAAAATATCAAATAATACTTACTTTGGAGTGGGTGCGTTTCCAACACTTTCAACCATTGTTGTTGTTGTTGTAACAACGTGATCATGCACCTTGGGTTCATATTTCGGTGTTTCATTGGTTATTTCGGTGTGTCTGGTGGTTTGGGTGCATTATTACAAACATACAATTTACGTCACCTCCGGCGAATTACACGTGTAACTGTGTTTCTTTGTGAGTATTTTGACAGAATAAAAGGTGTCCCAAAGTTCGGAACGTTTAATGTGTAGATAATTGACGAATGTTGTCCTGTGTAATGATTGAGCATTATAGTAGTTGAACCAAACTATGTAAATTACCCAAAACCAACGAAAACCACCCAAATCTACATAAACTGTACAATAGTCACATGCATTCGGCGTGTTTCGGCTTTCGTCGGTATAACTATATTTATTTTAGTTTAAACAATATTTAATATTTAAGTTGTGGTAAGTGATGTCTATATATACATACAATTGAGAACAGGATTAGAAAACAAAATTTTACACTTATATGAATTCTTCTCCTGCAGAAGATCAGTTTTACAATATGGCTAAGGAACAAGTTGGTGAAATAAGGTAACATTGTATGAACAAACCAAACCAAAAATGTGTATATCAAAATGAATGCGTCACACCATGATGGAAGCGTATGTGGTGTTTGAATGTCTCACTTACGCTGGACAGTAGCGATCAGAAGGGACTTAGCTAAAACGCAGACCGCTTTATCATGGTGCGCAACATTGGTATTTATAAGAGAAATTGAAGACATAGGCAAGCTCAACACCGCCAGACCGAATGCTGAGGTAGTGTCCAACGTATACATTCATGTTTATCACTGGTAATATGAAAACTTCGTTGAAAAGTTAACTAAACGCTGAATGGTTACTCGGGCCCGGCTCCTGCTATCCGTATACTGGCGGGTGGGAATGTACCTTGATCTCCATTAAATGTTTTACATTGAAATTAAGATATGAAAACAAAAAAATACTGAATGTTCTGAGATACATGCGAACTGTCTTTTCTCTAACATAATGTAACTACGTCACCCCCGTCCCCGGACTACACCGCACAACACACACAGAACACTGCGTAGAGGCAAGAATGCAAGGTAATGGTGCTTAACGACCCACCAACACAAAGAGTATCATTTAGGGCCAAGCAATTTAGATGAAGAAAGTAATAGTCAAATTTGATGTTCATTGTGGTAGGCAATCAGATGATTAAGGTAAAAATAAAAATAAATGTATTATGAGCAATAGAAATGAGGAACATGTATAAAATGAGGCTAGCGAGGACAATTATGCATTAATTGTGGTCTATGTTTTATGTAATAGGTTGCATGTACATGCATACATACACATGCATGCACATGCATGCATACACCTGTACACGCGTATATATACATACGCACGCATACATGCGAAATATTTACGTCAAGAGAATCGTCTTGTGGCTAGCAAGTATGTTTGTACCTGAGTGAATATGTGTTTGTTCTCTTCAAAGCTTGGTCGTTCGTTACCAAATAAGTAGTTATCGACAACTGGAGGACAAGGGAGGTTTTCTAGGTACTGTTGTCGTATATGCCGGTAATTGTTGCACTGCAAAAGGAAGTGACTGGTTGTTTCTATGGCACCACATGTGCAGTTGGGTGTGTCAACTATCGACCTACGATGAAGGTCATAATTTAATGAACTACATGATAGGCGAAGGCGTGTATGGAGTATTTGACCCTGTCTCGACCCGACATTATATAAAGGCGAAGATTTGAATATATTTTTATTCAAGCGTGCTTTAAAGGACGTTATTGTTGGGGCATTTCTAGTCGCTTCAGACAAAGAATTCCATTCTCGGATCGATGACGGAAGAAATGAATTCCTATATAGTAGGGTACGGCATTGTATTAATGGTATGTCATACGCGTTTCTGAGATTATAGCGAACTTGAGTTTGCTGTGGGATTAGCTCACTATTTATTTTAACAAGGCTTCTAACTTTGTTTGGACACATCCACGCATCATAACAAAATAACATGTTTAAACGTGTAATTGTCTATGCATTCTATGTATTTCTGCAGGCTATCGGTAATTATCAAATTATCATATGAACTTGCCACTGCAATATTTACGTTAGAGACTTAAACACATTATTTAATTTGTTACGATACGAGGTTGTGTCCGACCAGGGAAAAGAAGCTGTAATTCGATGTTATTTGCATAAATAATGTTCTAACTATGTTATTTTAGCAAGGTAACAATAATTCTCAAATGAACATGTGAACTTTTCGCCAAAATATTACATTAGCGTTAACAAAATCGCGGAATGTGTTACGAGGTCGTGTCCGACCAAAGTTAGAAGCCTTGTTCATATACATGTATACATATATAGTTATACCGATGAAAGCCGAAACGAGCCGAATGCCTGTGCCAAAATGCAACTATGAAACCAACATACTGACCATCTGTTCAAACTATTGTGGCCACAGCCACAATTATTGGACTTACAGCAAATTGATTGTGCACGTGACTGACACCGCGTCCCCGTTTGGCGCCAAAACAGACAGGTGTGACGTCCCGTGGTCCCATTCGTTGTGGAAACTGGGGTTGTAATGACGCCAGTCAAACGTCTGTGCATCATTGATTTGGGATCGGATGTACTCCCCGTAGGTTTGTGACGTCATGTCACGCACGAGCTGTGTTAATACTAAGTTATTGTTCAGGTATTCAAGGTGTATGATCACGTGGTACTAACAACAACAACAAGTACTGAAACTTCCAGAATCCATCTGATTCAAAGTACGTATTATTTTATATTGTCCTTATTACGTAACGGATTTTGATGAAATATGGCACATCAAACGCGTCTTGTTAAGATGCATTTGGTGGTCTTTGTATGTTCGCCCAAACTTCTGTCGTTTTTGCGAAGAATCGATTTCCGTGTCTACCGACACGGAATTCGATTCTTCGCAAAAACGACATAAGTATGTGCCGAACTCCATGGACCACCAAATGAAGCTCATGAAGACGCGTTTGCTGCGCCATATTTCATCAAAATCCGTTGCATATTAAGGAACATATCAAATAATACTTACTTTGAAGTGGGCGACGTTGTTGTTGTTGTAACCACGTGATCATGCGCTGTGGTATTGGATTTTTAAGGAATTAAATGCACAGGCTAATCTGGATCTACAATGGTCGCCTGAGGCCTGTTTCACAAAATTAAGCGCGAATAAGAATTTATAAGTGCAAAACTACAATTTACAAACAAAATTCTCACAGGCTGTCCAGAGCTCCAGATAAGCTGCATATTTGCTTAAATACCCAATTAAAATTGCCAAAACACCCAATTGAAATCAAAAGTAGCGAGTATCAAAAAGCAACAAATTGTATGGTACATTTATCATGCTGCAGAAAACAATAAACAGATCACAAATATAGCATACTTTTCTTATTTTCCATGAAAACACATATTGGTATTTCATTCGAATTGTCTCCAAGGAGAAAATTCTAATGAACTGCCAATACATGTTTTCATTCAGAAATAAACTATTCAGTAATTGCGGTCTGCTGATATGTAAACAGTAGTGTGATTTTATTTTACCCAATTAAAATTTTGAAATATTCAATTGCTTCAGAAATGATGGAATGACAATACTCCATTATTAATTCATTATCTGGAGCCATGCTGTCAATGTTGAGAACATTGCGAATTTGTTCATGCTCACTGTCCCCTATATCAAGGTGTGGGATCACTTGGTTTCCGAACCAGATTTTCCGATGTGACGTAATCTGTGACGTCATTTTTACAGTAGATTTTCTTTAAAATCTTCCTAACAAACGGACGGATTTTGGTGACATGTAGCGGACCAAATACGGTGGCATATGTGTTTTATGGGTGCTCTGGCGTCATTTACAATAACTTATAACTTTCACAAAGAATCGAGTACCGTTTTCTTCTTACATTCACGTGCTTTAGTTTTTATTTACATTTACGGTAACCGATTCTTCGTCAAAACGACAGAATGAGATTAAAGTCGCCTATACAATAAAGGGCGACGTGTTGCTGGATATTTCATAAAACTATTTCATTCCATTAGAAAGATATTAAAGGAAATCTACTGTAAACACATCTAAAAAACATGACGTCACGCCGTTCGGAAACACGTGATCCCACACCTTGTATATGTATAATAGTATTGTAGCATTAGTGAGCCACATTGTTGCGTAGTAATACTTTTATACAGATCTTCGTACGAACATTTTTATGGTACGAAGTTTAATGAAACGGGCCCCGGAACTATACCCGTTGAATGTGCTGCTTGAACTCCTGCGTGCCGACGTCACCATCACCGAGCTGCGTGCGCAGTGCGTACGCGTGCTTGAAAGCCTCGGTAACCCTATGCCACGTCGACACAGCGTTGTTCACGCTGGATACACTGTCCCTTGAGAAATTGTAACCTAGACCGGGGACAGACAAACAGAGAATACAAAGCTGACCAGCGTGATATGGGTATATTCTGATCATACTGTTAGCAATTATTCACTTGAAACATCGCATATGTGACTGTGACTGGAGAAACCGGGCGTATGTGACTGTGACTGGAGAAACCGGGCGTATGTGACTGTGACTGGAGAAACCTGGAGAAACCGGGCGTATGTGACTGTGACTGGAGAAACCGGGCGTATGTGACTGTGACTGGAGAAACCGGGCGTATGTGACTGTGACTGGAGAAACATCGCATATGTGACTGTGACTGGAGAAACCGGGCGTATGTGACTGTGACTGGAGAAACATCGCATATGTGACTGTGACTGGAGAAACCGGGCGTATGTGACTGTGACTGGAGAAACATCGCATATGTGACTGTGACTGGAGAAACCGGGCGTATGTGACTGTGACTGGAGAAACCGGGCGTATGTGACTGTGACTGGAGAAACCGGGCGTATGGGTTATACGATCAGTGTAGATCCAGATCAGCCTGTGCATGCGCACAGTCTGATCGGGATCTGCACTGTTCGCCATTCCATCAATGAAACACTGTGGCAGGTTTCTAACAAGCTAGATATAGAGTTTATTCAACTACCATTTATAAATAACGATTTTTTTCTGAGACATCTGGAAATTCGATAAAGAAACGAGTGAAAATTTCTTCTAAGACAAGCTTATGAGGTTGTCAAAATTGACAAGTTTGACGTCAGCGTAAGAATTGTTTCTTCGCCGGAAATGACGTCAAAACATGACGTCTATGCATATGCTCAATAAATGTAAATCAATCAATTGTTTACAAGAAAATATTGTTAATGTGAAATTCATCATAATTTTGAACTTACGAACATTTTAGTCGTACGAAGCATAGTGAAACGGCCCCCTGAATATCAGTCTCGGACTCGTCTCGTTGCTCCAGGTGAATATCACATTTCGAATAACACACGCGCAACTGGACGAGTCCGGGATTGATATTCAGGTGTAGCAGCATATGCAATCACGCAATCCAAGCATGAGGCAATCCATGTGTTGTTGTATAATATATAAGTTCTCATTGCTGTAGTATGGGTCGTATAATAAAATAATTATTGTATTTTGAGTCGGAATACACGAGATTTACGGACCTTCGAAAAGTTATATTCACCTCGGCCTTCGTGAATATGACTTTCCCCATGTCCGTAAATCCCTTACATAAATCTCCTGAAAGATAATACTTGTATAATACCAAACTAGCCTAGCATAGTATTCTATTTTTCAGGTATTTTATGCTAAAAAAATTGCAAGTATTATGTTGCTTTTGTTTAAATGAACGCGGACTTGTTTGTCTTGCGTCTTATCTCTGGCACCATTCGGTAACGTCACGTGACGTTAGTTAATCACGTACATGTACACAAAAGAAACTTTATACAAACAGACACTAACGTTAGCATGTTTTTATATTTGTAGAATAAGCGACCTTGACAATAGACGTAGGTACGTCGGCATTGAACGCGACACGTACTAGAGTGAGAACGGAATTTCATGCGCATTATTTGACCTTGACCTTGGACGTAGACATGTGGATAGAACGCCACACATCGTCTCATCATGGCAAACATTTATGGCAAATTATTTGAAAATCTATTCATCCAGTTAGAGAACATAGAGCGCAAACTAAATCGTATGTGCATTTTTGACCTTTGACCTGTATGTGTGACCTTGACATTGGACTTAGACTTAGACATGCGGATTGACGCAACACTTCGTATTATCATGGTAAAGAGCTATGGCAAATCATTTGCAAATCCATGTATCGGTTTAGAAGATATTGTGCGAAAACGAAATCTCATGCGCATTTGTTTTTCTTTGGTTAAGTTCATTTAGTTTTAACCCTTAGACCGCTACTCGTCTGCTGTTGATTTTATATCTTGCCTTATTTCTCAATAAAAACATATTTTGACAGCACGTCAGAATCATTTCCAATGGAAATGGAGTTTACATATAGTACATGATATACATACATGTGTATACAGGGTGTACACATGGAGAGGATTAGAAAACAAGCTTGTATAGAATTCTTCTCCCTTCGGAAAGTGAATATAGAATGGCAATACAGATGTGACTAAAGGTACGTTCACAGCTATAGGCATTATGATTGAAGTGGAGTACTGAGAAACAAAATAAATCAGGGGTTGTGAAATAATATGTATAGGTTATTTGATATGCATGTGGATATATGCACGAGTTCCGCAACGTGCAATATCGTTGCGCGGCGGAACGAGTGGCATATATATCACACACAAATCAAATAGCCTGTTTTATTATATACATCTAGTACGTACATCACTCATAATGTATATGCGCATAAAACATACACAAAATATAACAAATATAAATAAATTAGTGATTATTTACAAGGAACTATTTTATGAGGTGAAACGTAGTTTCGGCACTGACCAATATGAACTCACGAGATGTCAATATGGAAACATATGCAATATGCGTATTTCAATGGGAAACGAAAGTAGGTACATAATAAGTGAGTATATGTTAGTTTTCCGATTGTTCATACAATGACTTTAGCAATAAACATTGTGTGTGGGTATAATGGTCCATGGAAATGACCCCACTATGACCCTACTAAACGACCCCACAAGTAAGGTACATTTTTTTCTGGCTACAGACCTGCTTACCCGTGTTACCATGCTTACCGTTTAAAATGTTGAGTATAAACTGATACACCGCTCCACTTGACGGCAGTGGGGGTGAAAACACTGTCGAGTTGCCATGGATTTTTGAGATGACGGGATCACTCACGACTGCCGTGTAATTAGCGAGATCTGACTCCGTAATTATGCCACCTGCGTGAAACGTGCAAGACGAAATCAATACGGGTGAAACACTCTAACCTGTGACATAAAAACTGCTCAATAAAATGAGTCCATTACCCCACCAACCTGTTGTCGTACTGCACGTTACGTACAGTACGGCACGAGGTGGGTGGGGTAACGGGCATTGAACACGAAATCAAGTTAATAAATAAAAACGTAACGTACAATACGACAACAAGTGGGTGGGGTAACGGGTATTGAAAGATACATCCAGTTACCCCACCCACATGTTGTCCTGTGCACTACGTTACTATAGAGAAACGTAACGTACAATACGACATCATGTGGGTGTGGTAACGGGTATTGAAAGATGCATCCAGTTCCCCACCCACCTGTACTGTGCGTTATGCTTCTATAGAGAAACGTGATGTCGAGTGTGACAAGGGGCGGTGGTGTAACGGTCGTTGAAAAAAAATCCCGTTACCCCACCCACTTGTAATGGTAATGTACGTTACGTCTCTATAAAACCGTAACGTACATACCGACTCAAAGTGGGTAGGGTAACGGGCATTGAAAAACAAATCCCGTTACCCAACCCACTTGTAATGGTTATGTACGTTACGTCTCTATAGAACCGTAACGTACATACCGACTCAAGGTGGGTGATGTAACGGGCATTGAAAAATACTTCCAGTTACCCCACCCACCTATTGTGGTACTATATGTTACGTTTGGGTGGGGTAACGGACATTGAACAAAAATCCATTTACCCCAGCCACCTTTTGTGGTACTGTGCGTTAAATATCTATAGAAAAACGTAACGGTCGTTGAAATAAGTAATCCCGTTACCCCACCCACACATTGTCGTACTGTACGTTACGTTTCTATAGAGAAACGTGACGTACAGTACGACAAGATGTAGGTGGGGTAACGGGCATTGAAAAATAGCCATGTTACCCCACCACCTGTTGTCGTACGAAAACAACGTACAATACGACACCAGGTGAGTGGGTTAAAATGTAGTTATGACCCGAGTAAGTGTATATCGTCAATGGATGATACAAACATTTGTTATCAGTCAGCAGGGCTCCAGATAAGGTGGATATTGGCGTATTTTACACACTTATTTTAGCAAAATACGCGTTGATTATTAAAGGTGGGACTACAAAATACGCACAGGAATGTGAAAATACACATTGATTTTCAAATAGAGTAGTGAAAATACTGTAATAAAGTTGAAAATTTACATAGTTGAACTGCAAACAGCGAACAGTGTTTGCTTTTAGCAGTTCAAATAAGTGATTGTTTTAATTTGTTTTATTTGTTATCAATTGTTCCGTATTTAATAAGGAAGAAAATCAATAGTACACTTGTAAAAGTAGAATACGCGTTAAATTTGAACTCTGGGAGGGGGGGTATGCTACTCTCGGAGTATGCTACTCTTTATATACAAAACTTATCTGGAGACCTGAGTCAGCGTTTATTTGGTCATTGCATAGATATTTACCTGCAACCGATTTCACCAAAATTGCTAAGCATACTTATCTAGCTAAGTATATTTTGACGGAGTAATCATGTATATGTTCCGAAATGCACTATTTCATATAGAACTAACGATTGCATATATTTGATGATTAAACGTATGCAGAATTATTATCCTGAATTGATTACATTATCACAGCCAAAATGGAAACGAATTGTTATATCGTGGCAAAGAATTTTTTTTTTGTTTTTTTTTTTTGAGGGAACGAATTAGTATTTCGTGGGAACGAATTGTTCATTCGAGGGAACGAATTGTTATATTGAGGGAACGAATTGTTAATTCAATGGAACCTATTGTTATTTCGTGGGAACGAATTAATAAAAGAAAATCCATGTCCTCTGCGGCGCTCCGTAATAAGGAACATGACAGTACTAACCTGCATCTAAAATATCCAAGCTAATATCACGTGACAGACTTCCCTTGTGAAATGCACTGGGCCCTTCTTTAGCAATGGTTTCCATCGTCTTAGCTAGCACAGGTTGTCGCATATAGTCCCCTTCTTGGAACGGTCTTTTAGTGTCCGGGTTAGTCACTAGCTTCCTGAAATACACCAGTCTTATTAAAGCTGATGTCCCATCTGTTCGGCACACACTTTTCTGTATGTGAATGAAATAAGTGTATAAGTATGTAACAATTCAACCAGTTTTAAAAATTAGCTGTGCCCGTTATACATACAACGGTATATAATCATTTAGTAATCTTTAATTTACTGATAGAGACGTGCGGTTGTATCTGGTCATTTTGATATGCAAATGAGGCAGGACATTTTAAAAATATTTGTATCAACTAAATGCATTACCTGAATAAATATTTTATCAACATACACCGTAAAATAAAGTATGATCATTGTGAATCAACAATAAATAGAGAGAACAAATAATTGCTAAGGAAACATAGTTATCGCTCCCGGTATAAAACTGACAATTCACAAAGTATAATAATGTCAATTAGCACATCAGGTAATGGTAAATCAATGTTAATTTTGGTTTTTGGTGGAAAAATTACATATCTAAAGAATGGACGAAACAAAAATGTTTCCCTATATTATAACCTGGGATGTGGGAGTCCAGCTATAAATAGGTTACCGAACTTGGAAAGTCACGAGCAACGAGTATCTTCCCTTAGAACTACACTACCGCCTGCGCTAATCTCGCCAATATTCTCAATTTATTTATTTAAAATACTTAGAATTGAATGTGTTTGAAATCAAGCAGTTTGATTGTCTGAGCCTGAGCTGTGCTACAGCTCAGGCTCAGGCAATCAAATTGTTTGATTGCGAGTTGGCATGGCAGAAACGTTGAATAATCTGGGTACGATTAACACGGGCGGTTGTGTACCAATGTATTATCTGATTTGGAATTGTCGGGTTTTGTCGATATGACGTCACATTGCTTAGTTTAAACCACAGGTGCCAGAAAAATAAATCTGATTATGCAGTTTCTAATACAATTTTTACCTAGGCATCACGGGACGGTTGAAAATAGCCAAAATTGGCTGCTTTTCTGACGGCGGCGGGTGACTTATAAAAACCACCGCCTCTCACAATCAGTTAAGGAGGCTCTTGCCACAAGTATTGAAAAATACTCGCAAATGAAGTACAAATCGCGCGCCACAATAAAAATGCAGTAACCGCATCATATGTGTTCAATTAATTGTTTACAAAGTTACACCACCCACCTATTTTTGGGCAGAAATTTCAACACGACTGAATTTGTCGGAATTGTTTTCATGAAAACATGAGACACAGATACTTTGTTATGTCTTGTTCTATCACTTGTAACACCACATCATTTTCTGAAAATGATTTCAAAGCGGGGTCATAACAAATTATCGCTACAAATGCCAAAGAAATACCATAAATTCTGACTCGAAACCGTACCGGCGAGACGGCATAGCATGCGCCATTTTCCAAGATGTAAAAATCAACCGGAGCTAACATTCAGTTTCAAAGAATTATGAAATACTCTAAAAAATACACCTATTCAAGCGTCCCAAAGTCAAGAAATATTCATCAGCCTATTTTTCTAGACAGACTGGTGTAACTTACAGGGTCGGTAGTGAAGTATATAGAAAATCGTCCATCCCCTTTTTAAAGCTAGCTGCCCACTGTCACGTGAGACCTTATACTAGATACGATACCGTTATGCGAATGTTTCAGTCACATGTGGTTTAAACGACAAATCGACAGATTCCTCTCATTTTAACGTCAATGGTCTAGTGCACAGGTGCCAGAAAAAAAATCAGCTACAATATCTAGGTTGTAATATAAATAAACTTACACTAAAATGATACTGGCATGCGATGTTTTTCAGCCACCTGTGGTCTAGTGCACAGTTTAGCGTTTAGCTCGAACCAGTTTTTCAGACGCAATATATAGTTACTTTAAACGTGGATACATTTCGCGGAATGACATTGTTTCTTTAATTGCATGAGAGACCCTGACTTTGTGTTCCATCATCACAGTTTCACCGTTGGCTCGAACAAGTTTTTCAGACACAAGATACTTACTGTAAATGCGGATACATTTCGTAGAAAGAGAGTGTTCAGCAGGGGATGTACCTGATGACCGTTTCACTAAACTTCGTAAGACTTAAATGTTTGTAAGTGCACATTTAGGATTGTCTGGAAATTTCAATCAATGGATTTACATTTATTGAACATAGGCTGCAGCATATGCTCGATACAGGTAAATCTAATTATTGTGTCCCACCATGCACAGTTTAACAGGTGGCACGAACAAGTTTTCAGACATAAGATACTTACTGTAAATCCGGATACTTTTCGTGGAATGGCAGTGTTCGTTTCATTGCGTAGACGAGGGACCTGTAGCCTATTTCATCAACATTGCAAAGTATACTTTACTAGCAAAGTATACTTTGAGGGATTAATCATTTATTTTTCCTGAAATGCATTATTTCATATAGAACTAACAAATGCATATATTTCATGATTAAAAGTATGCAGAATTATTATACTGAATTTATTACATTATCACAGCCAAATTGGCTGTGATAATGTAATAAATTCAGTATAATAAAAATTAATAAATTTATCATAAAATTGAAAATTTCTCCCTCAAAGTATACTTTGCTACTAAAGTATACTTTGCAATGTTGATGAAATAGGTTACAGGTGACCGTTTCACTAAGCTATGGATAGTTTTCGTGGCATGGGTGAGTCCTTTAATTGCGTAGGGCAGAGACTTGATGAATGAAATGTGCCCCACCCTGTCCAGTTTGATGGTTGGCTCCAACAAGTTTGTTTCATGAACACGATACACATGTACTTACTTTAAATGTGGACACTTTTCGTGGAATGGGACCTGCTGACTTTGTGCCCCATCCTGCCCAATTTAAATGTGTGGCTCCCACACGTGTTTCAGACACAAGATACTTACTGTAAGTACGGATAGTTTTCGTGGAAGGGCAGTGTTTCTTTAATTGCGTTGGCGAGGGACCTGGTGACTTTGTACCCATCCCTGCACAGTTTGATCGCTGGCTCGAACAATTTCGCCCATGGAAGACGACCACCCAGTTTATGGGCTGCGTAGAGTCCTCGTATCTCACCAGGTATACCGACGGACATACCCCCTAGACGTGTAACGGTACATTTTGTGAAATTTGCTCTTAAACCAGCTTTTTGACGTACTGATGTACGCCGCAAATTTGAAAATTACAATACAGTTAACCCTATATTACAATACAGTTAACCCTGTATTACAATACAGTTAACCCTATATTACAATATATTACAATACAGTTAACCCTATATTACAATATTGTTAACCCCTATATTACAATACAGTTAACCCTATATTACAAATATATTACAATACAGTTAACCCTATATTACAATACAGTTAACACTATATTACAATACAGTTAACCCTAGATAACGGCACTCGTTCCACACCACGAGATGAAACATATATGTCATATTCGTTGCAAAAATATGAGAAATATGGACATTTCACACCACGAGATGAACACATATGTCATATTCGTTGCAAAAATATGAATATTCTATTTATTATATACCGCTCCATGGAAATTAGCAGTTTTTTAGACTGTATACGGTAATGAATGTGTATTTGCAGCCTATTTGCAGTCCGGCACTGCAGGTGCGCGTTATGAATATAGATAGCGGAAGTAGTCGTATTTTCACCGGAAGATGTTTATTTCATCGATGAGAACATATGACTTTTATTTACATCGTATAACTATGTATTTCATGGGTAGGTATATAATAAACCAGGGTGGTCATCCCAAGCGACATTTTGAATAAGGTACACGCCGAATTTGATAGAAAATCGCTCGATTCGAGAAAAGTAATTTCTCAGCTTTTACGTACACAACCGATGTTGATGAAATAAAGCGTACCGTACCCGCAAATACGAGTACTTTCCCTGGTTGTAATCCGCATTATGCTAACCATTTTAGTTTTTCCAAACATTCTGGAAATTTATATGTGTGAACCTTATCCACGCTTTTCAGAATCGGGGCAACAAAGTTCCAGAATGTTTGGAAAAACTATAATGTTGATCATAATGCGGGTTACAATCGGGAAACCTACTGCCATTAGCTGGTACGGTGCGCTTTATTTTATCACAATCGCATTATCACATTAAGTAGATGGCAGAAATAGGTCATCATATTTTGTACATGTGTATTTACGGAGCCCCGCATGGACATGGATTTCTTTTATTAGTTCGTTCCCACGAAATAACAATTCGTTCCCTCAATTTAACAATTCGTTCCCTCGAATTAAACACTTCGTTCCCACGATATAACAATTCGAATTCGTTCCCTCGAATTAACAATTCGTTCCCACGAAATAACAATTCGTTCACTCAATTTAACAATTAGTTCCCGCGAATTAACAATTCGTTCCCACGAAATGACAATTCGTTCCCTCAATTTAACAATTCGTTCCCTCGAATTAACAATTCTTTCCTACGATACGAAACGAATTGTTATTTCGTGGAAACGAATTGTTAAATTAAGGGAACTAATTGTTATTTCGTGGGAACGAATTGTTATTTCGTGGGAACGAATTAATAAAAAAATAATTCTTCGTCCCCTGCCGTAAGTATTACCTTCTTGTGAGGACAGGTTTTTGTCTGGTGTAAACATATCCTCTGTTGCTCCGGCAGGCGCTTGCTCGCGGGCATTCACCGTTCTTACTTGACCAGACGCTCTAAAATTAAAAGTTTCAATCTTCAATAACCCGAAGTTTCTGGCTATCACGCATCTGTATACATATCGTCGATACATTTAAACATATTGATCAGTAGTTTTAGAGTAATTATATAATTATCTCCCTTGTTATGCCTTGATTTATATATTGTTCGAATATGTGTTTAAACAAACAGTATGTGTAGTTTATGACAATCTATTTATGCATTGTCGGACATTTAGATACACTACACAATGAGCGATCGTAGCTAGTTGTTTCCCTTTGCAAATCTATTTATAGAGATATTGTCCTAAGCTGTATTTCAGCGTTTATTTCATACCGAGTAGAACAAAAACTGAGTTTTGCAAACAGAGTAGACCCAGATCAGACTGCACATCTGTGCAGTCTGATCTGAGTCTACACTGATTGCAATAAGCATTAATAGCTGTGGAAATATGAATGTAGTCCCAGATCAGGCGTAGATATGTAGAATGGTTTGGATCAACACTAGTCGAAACCACTATATTGACTCCGTTTCACAGCAATTCATGCTGTATTCGCTATTTTTACAAGCAATAATGCCATAAGCTACACAATTTGGACCTGATTTCTATAAATAAATTCAACGGGAGATAACTAGCTACGATCGATCCCTCATTGCCTGTGTTCAAAGGTAGTCTGGTACAACAATGTGTTATCGGTCAACGTGTATTTATCCAACCATGTCCTTGGTAGAATCATATACAGTAGAACCTTTCTAAACCGGACACCGCGTGGACGCCATTTTGTTTAATTTAGATGGGTCGCACTGTAATATCAGTGCCATGGCCATGTTGAGGCACACCGAGGTACATTGTAACTCGGTGACATTTTCCGGATGTTATTTTATTAGTATTATTATTTTATGCTGTCGTCATAAAAGCTGATCGTGATTTGACAATTCGTGACCATGTAATGTTATGCCTCGGTGTTTACCCCGTGGGACAAGCCACCGTGCGGTAGCAAATATCATCAATTATTCAGTGTTTGGTTGCTTCACAGCTGAAAATCTAACCCCTTTCAAAAATGCTGGTGACGCCCATGCACCTAGTGCCACTTACGAACTTCTCACTCTAGTTCATCGACATGCTATGCACCTGGCTTCCAGCAAAAAAAAATAAACTCGGGAAAACTACAACAACAACAACGATTACAACAACAACAATGACCTGTTATAGTAGACGAGAAAATGGCCGCCACCGAGTCCACAGTTATGGCAGTTGTGAACACCGAGACACAGGGTAGCAGCAATGGCCGCATCCACCGCCGAACCGCCCTCACGCGCCATCATCCGCCTGGGGGTACCCAGAACAATTATGTAGTTAGTTAAGGTCTCCTGAGACCGCTGATCATCATATGATTGATGGGGTGCGACGGGTGCGAACGCACCCCCATTAACCCTTTCAACACAACAGGCCTGTATAGTGGTATTGGAAAAAAGTGTAGATCCTGATGAGCCGGCTCGTGACGAACCGTCTCATCAGGATCTGCACTTTTTGCAAGTGATTTTCATACTTTTGAGAACAAAAACACCCCTTGTTCATAAATGGACCAGTCTGAAAATCATTTGTGATGATTGGATTGGGTTGTAAAATTATCATATCAAAATCTATTCCACCAGTTATTTAGGGGTGAAATCTGCCGAGGTCTGTTCGTGGATGTGCACACACTCTTGTTAGCCCTTCGCTCCGTCTATAACGCACTCCTGCGTACGGGCCTCATATGATTGAAACCTAATTCCTTCCTAAATGTGATGGAATATACGTATAACTATGTGTGAACATTGTCTGGTTACTGTATACTGTATGGTTCATGGAGTGGCCAGCTCGGACAGTTTCACATTTGTGGCGTTTGACAAAGAACGGAAAATTCAAAAGTAGAACATATGATACAAAATAGCTAACAATATGTAGAAAAGTCTCTATATGTTGTTTACTTGTACTTTTTATTAATCTGAAATTTCTGTTATCATGGTATATATATCGCGGGAGATTATCGGGAGCGGTTTGGCCATGGATCTACATGTATGCATATATGTAGACAAGCTAGGAAAAGTAAAGTATTTGGTATTTACGGTATTTACGGTATGCGTTGTGGTCAGCCAGGTAAAAGTGAGACAATGTGTCTTTTTCTGTGTACAAGTCTATTTACAATGGTCATAACATTTGTGTTGTTAAATAAATAAATATAAACAAGTACAAAAAAACTGTACAGAAAACTGACATCTTTTGCAATATAATTGATAGGAGTGTGTTGCCCTGGCTTTTCTACATATACTTGATTAGCTATATTTTATCATGATGTTCTAAGTTGCATTTTTCATTCTTTGTCAAACGGCACAATAGGTCAAACTGGCTGATGGCACGCAAGATGGCCGAGCCGTCCAATCCATCACTCCATGAACCATATTGTCATCTATACTGTGTTCGCTCGAAATGAATTTATTTTATTAAAATCATTATATGTGGCTGTGACTGGAGAAAATGGGCTTATGGGATTTGTGACTAGTGCAGATCCTGCTCAAATAACGTGGCACTCCCGTAGCTTGACGACGATCTATATCGCTTATTATAATTATGACGGGTGTTTCATTGATGCAATGGCGAACAATGCAGATCCTGATCAGACTGTGCCGATGCACAGGCTGATCAGGATCTACACTGGTCGTAAAGCATATAATCCCCATTTCTCCAGTCACAGCCACGTTTGAACTATACCAATAACATATCGCCCTTACGTTCCAATTTGCGAACACTCTTCGGCGTCGGCGGCAACCGCGGCAAATCTGTAACGGCGCTCTTTCGTTTTGGATGGAGGAACGGAAAGTGGCGATGTTGGCGGTGAAGGCGTCGTCTTTTGACACGGATTATCCACGGCTCTGTTCCATAGGGCAAGTCCGATTGTGAGGCATATTGCTATGACTGCAGCAGCTACCAACGCCGTCACGATGGCACATCGTTGGTGTCTGTGAATTATTTAATCAACCATCATTTACATACGAGACACGCCATGTGATTTTGTACCTAAGAATATGTGCGAGTTGTAATGAAATAAATTCACATAAACGGTGATATTTTCTATAAATGATGTCGAAAAATGACGAAACTATCATATAGACAATTTCGTCAACTTTCGATGTCAGTTAAGGAAAATATCGTGAATGTTGTAAATAATTTTCAAGAGATATCACACATGATTAAACAATATTTATTTCTCCGATGTTGGTACATCCGATAAAGTCACTACTGTCTGTTTCCCAAAAACCTGCCCACAATTTTACGGCTATATAAACAATGCATAAAAACTACTTTTTTATATTAAATTGAAGAATGAGCCTTCTTTCCTTCTTTTTATTTCTTAAAATGTGGTCAAATATGGATTTTACTACGACAAATGACTTCTCTATGAGAATTTACCATCGGAGAAAAGAGCTGGAGGAGGATTCGAATAACGATTTTTTTTTTAGAAACTGACTCTGAAACCTGGCTAGTTTGCTTGGAAATTATCTAGCTAAGAAAACAAAAGTTAAATTGTAAAATTCGGTCCACTATTTCTGAAATTACAACACTACATTAAAACACTATTTCAATGGGGATTTAACATGGGGAAATAGATTGTTTGCAATATAATCAGTATCAGATCAAATTTCACGAAATAACAAGAAGGCTTATTCTTAAATGTTGATAAAATTTAATACTATCAAACATATTCAAATAGTCCTTATGGAACGAAAATAGTCTACATCAACCAAACTCACCATTTTATTTAATCAAAATCCAAGGCGCTTTGTTTTATTCACTATACCATAATGTGTTTGTTTGCTTATTGGTGTGTAACGGCCTATCAACAGCTAAGGTCATGTAAGGCCGGGCAAACGGGTTCGATCCCATTTTAACCTGCTGCATAGGGGGGAGGGATCCCTAAATCAGAACGGAATATTTACATCTAGAGAAAATATATTAACCTGACCTGGTGCCAGGTCCATACCACACCAAAGTCACTTGGCCCCTTCCCCTAAAATAGTATTACGAATAATCCTAATACTCACATAAGGGGTATAACCGGGTTCAGCTGTCACATACAAAATGCCAAAGACGTATGTGAGAGCCAAACCAGGTCTCCAGTCGGCATTCCGGTAAGGATGATCGTTAAATTAGTTAAAATTACCCATCGCATACTCCCACCTGCCACCACAGACTGTGATCAAACGACGCGAATACTTAGTAGTGCATTTTCATTACTACCGTGAAACCCCTCTTAATCGGACACCCTAGGAGGTCCCCAGGGTGTCCGGCTTAAAGAGGTTTCACTGTAAATCAGGCATTCGATCACTCTGAGCCATAGTTGTGTGCAATGCTATCACGAACAGACATCATCACCTTAAATAAATGACCCAAAAACTCATCAAAAATAAGATCAAAGGTTGTATTGTTGGTATCCCGGTTAAAGAGGTTCCACTGTGCTGTATTAAGAAACATAATTTGTGAAACATAACGCTTTTTGTTGCGACATTATACTATTATACCAATACAGAAGGAAACTTCCAGTTTAGACAAAGGTTTAATTAATTTAAATAAAAGTAATCTGGCGTCGGAAACGATAATTATTTTTCAGTATTTTAGACATTTCGCATAACCAACCCACCTCATAGGTACAATTAAGATATGTTTTTACTTATCTGGATCATTACTTCATTTGCAATCTCCGTATATTTAACCTCACAAACATTCTCCCCAATTGTCTTTATTTTCTCAGTGAACGTATATGTTGTTACCACTCGTTTGAACCGTCTCTGTGAGACGGTTCAAACGAGTGGTAACAACATATACTTCTGTGCAGATAAAAATGATTTTAAATTTTCTGCCAGAAAAAAAATGTGTGTATTCAGCATGAAAAATATTCACAAATACAAGCAAGGAAAACATACCTGCTGGCGTCCATTGCTATTTTCCCGTTGGTTTCAATGCTGCACTCTCGTCGAGTAAACGAATAGAAATGTACAGTGTGTTCCATAAACATGCACATCATGCATGTAATTTCGAAACCAATCCTACACGTGGAGTTCGCCTACATGTGCCAATACATGAGAAACGAAGCTGGGTTTCACCAGCATACACTTCCTGTTGCCGATTTCACCAAAATTACTAATTATACTTATTTTGCTAAGTACAGTTTGCGGGAGAAATTTTCAATTTATTCATAAATTAATTATATTCTGACCAGCATACAATTCCTGTAGCCGATTTCGACAACATTGCTAAGTATACTTATCTTGCTAAGTATAGTTTGGGGGAGATCACGAACCGGCATTATCATCCGAGATAAATGACCAAGAAACCCATCAAAAATACGATCTCATGTGTTTTCTTGGTGTCCGGTTTAGAGAGGTTCCAATGTAGGTCAATTTCCGTGGATAGCACGAAAACCCACATTGATTATCTGATACATCATCTGATTAGAGAGGCTTATAAACCACTCGACCCCCATCATGCTTCGAGACATCAGAAGAAGTTATCACCACCAGTGATTCGAGATCAATCGGATGCATCTACGATGCCGAGCGAGATGGAGTATTTGGCATCTGTATCTGTGTATGCACCTGGGGGGCCGTTTCACTAAATTTCGTACGACTAAAATGTTCTTGTACAGTGCAAATTTAGGATCGTTTGGAAATTTCAATTGATGGATTTACATTTATTGAGAATAGGCTGCATATGCTCAATAATGTAAATCAAAAAATTGTTTACAAGAAAACAATGTTAAAGGTGCATGCCCACTCAGTAGGCACAATATGTTCTCTATAGGAATTAAATATGTGTATAATTGTGTCACTTTTCCACCAGTTGTAAAAAGTACGAGTGTATTGTTTATATTACTGATAGTGACGCGCTGTGGTATCGGAATATTTTCATATGCAAATGAGGCATGATATTTTGTAATTATTTATACTAATTAAATGCTTCACCTGAAAAAAATAATATTTTCGACAGATTATAAAGTATGATCATTGCACACAAAAAAATAATAAATACAGAGAATACATACATGTAGTAATTTCCGTTAACATTTTAATGAAATACGGTTATCGCGCCTGATATCAGTGTGCAAATTCAGGTCTGATATAAAATGTATAATAATGCCAATCAGTACGTGGGGTAATGGTGAATGAATGTTCAGAACATGTCTCAGATGATGTCTCTGAACTGTTTGTGTCTACTGAGTGGGCATGTACCTTTAAAGCTACATGCCCGCTCAGTAGACACACACTGTTCTGTATATCAGACATCATCTGAGACATTTTCTCGCAAAATAAACATTAATTCACTATTATCCCACGTATTGATTGACATTATTATACATTTTATAATCTTTTGAAAATATTATTTTTTCAGGTGACGCATTTAATTAGTATAAATAATTAAACAACATATCATGCCTCATTTGCATATGAAAATAGCCTGATACCACCGCGTGTGACTATCAGTAAAATAAATATTACTAAATGATTATATCTGTATAGCGGGCACTGGTGGCACACTTATACACTTATTTAAATTCCTATCAAAAACATGGTGTCCCTACTGAGTGGGCATGTACCTTTAATGCCGTCTGTTGGGACTCTCTAGTCAGTGTACCGATTGCTAGCTTAGCGATATACACTCAGGTTGGGTTGCTTGTACATTAAGGTTGGACCCACGCAGGGTCGCCTTGGAGCGCAATCTGGCAGTCGATGCACGGGTGCCAACACGGAACTCTGAGATGTAGGCTAATTCTAATACAATCGATTGCGTACAATTAAAGTATGATTGCAAATCTACTACGTTGTTCGTCTTAGAGAGGTTCCGGACAAGGTGCAACTCACATGGTGATCACAAGAACGTTACATACGTTAGGGATTTCGTATATTGGCTCCAAAATCAAGACGTTATGGACCACAGGAAATAAATTAGAAATTTCGCTGTCGACACATGTTTTAAACGTCCTATCGTTTGATTTTATATGCATGATCCGCAAATAGGTGTTCCATGTTAGTTTGACTTTCCCAGCCAACATATACAAGTACACCACCGCCTGTGCTAAGCATGTCAATATTTCCAAATTTCGCTATTTCAAGATACACGTACTTGAATATTGTGCTTGAATGCTAGATGCAAGTAGCTTGATTGGCTGAGCATGAGCTGTGCTGTACATGTTAACTACATATAGCGCGTGCGCCAGGTTAATAACGTCTGGGTACCGGGCTCGATTCCCACATCAAGCGAAGGATTGGTTTCTTTCTTTTTATTTTCTTGCGAGTAAATGAGAACGTTATAATATAATCATTATATATGAAGCTATGGCTCTCGCAGGCAGCATAGATAATAAATAAACCAAATGAAATCGGTGAAGCGGTGTAAGTTATTGAAAAATGTTTGTTACTAAGGTACCGACAGACGGACGTACGTATGGACTAAATATATATATCCCCTCTTGCATATCATCGATGGTATAACTATACACATCGTTATAGAGGGGGAGGAACACGTGGTTTCCGAACGATGCGACGTCACGTTTTTAGCTCACCTGAGCCGAAGGCAGGCTCAGGTGAGCTATTGTTTCCGCTTTTCGTCTGTCCGTCCTTCAACACTTTTCCGACATCTTCTTCTGAATCGCTGGGCCGATGTTGATAATACTTCACATGGATGGTCTATGTGTTACACCTTTTCAGATGTGTTAAAATGGACGGTGTCACGTATCCAAGATGGTCTTTCTTCTCATGAACTGCTTGGCCGATGCTGGTCAAACTTCACAATTATGATCCGTGGGTGAAGCCTTTTCATATTTGTTAAAATTAAGGTCGTCGCATAATCCAATATGGCCGTAGAAGAATATTAGAAAACGGGATGGGAGAAATGGGGCTTATGGGCTTTGCGATTAGTGTAGATCCAGATCAGCACTGTTAGCCATTCTATCAATAAAACACCCGTCATGCAAGTGTATTCTACTGTTCACGTTTCGCTACTCATTTTGGTAATATTGTACACGGTTGTGATTGACATCAGAAACAAATAATGTAATAAACCTAAATAGTGAATAGTAGGTTAGCGACATGTTGACTGAATGGCGAACATTGTAGGCCCTGCGCAAGTCGCCCTGCGTGACAGCTAGACACTGGGACTATTATAGAAGAAGCACATAAAAACTAACTATGCAGTAAAAGGATGACTGCATGGCGAACAGCGTAGGCCCTGTGAAAGTCGCCCTGTGTGACAGGTAGAAACTTCAAGATTATTCAACAGGGGCCCGTTTCACTAAACTTCGTACGACTAAAATGTTCGTAAGTGCAAAGTTAGGATCGCGTGAAAATTTCAATTGATGGATTTACATGTATTGAGCATATGCAGCCTATGCTGGTATCTGTACTAACTGATATGTGGCTGTGACTGTGTTTTTCTCTCACAAATCTGAAAATACTTGCAAAATGTGTAGATCCTGTTGAGACGGCTCGTCACGAGCCGGCTCAACTGGATCTACACTGTTTGCAAACACCTCTATAGAGGTATGTCGTATTGAAAGGGTTAAACGAGTTTACTGTCTTCATACGGAATGGGAGTTCCTTGTGACATCAGTCAACGAGTCTCTATGTATGGAACAGGAACGCCATCATGCACTAAGGACACGTTCTATACCTGATCATCGTTCGATTCAAAGATAATTGCTTCGTACTTGTGATGGAATATCTGTATAACACATATATATGCGAACACTGCTTCGTTACTGTATCCTGTACGGCTGATGGAGTGGCCAACTCGGCCATCTTAGTGTATTCCAGCCAACAGCCAGTTTCACCTCTTCTGACGTTTGACAAGAAACTGATAATACGAAGTAGAACACATGATATAATGTAGCTAATCATACATAGAAAAGCCAGGACAACGGACTGCTATCAATCAAAGGATGAACATGTATAGAACGTCTCCTTAACCGTTTGAACCCGAAAGCCCGCTATATCGGTTTATGCAAACAGTGCAGATCCAGATGAGCCGGCTCGTAACAACAAATACCCCTTTTTATAAATGGAATAGTCTGAAAATCATTTTGCGATTATGATGATTGGATTGGTTGCAAAATAAACATATCGCAGCCCATTCCAGTTGCTTAGGGGTGAAAGGGTTAATGATGTGCTGATCGCCTATATATATACAGCAATATTATATTCGATATAAATATATATGAAATTAAGTTCATACTATTTGCAAACATAGTACACTACAATTTTCATACAAATATAAACTGTCTCAGATACATATACATTGTAAATATACCACATATGACGACAATTGAAGCCAATCCGGTTGTTATCATTTTAACGACAGCTTTGATGTGAGTTACATTTGTATATGTTATCTCCCATGCCGATTTACAGTTTATAAGGGACGTTAATATCCGTCCGATTCGGAGTGTTTTCTAAAATCACTGTTGGCCGTTATATGTTCGGAGGATCTTTGTAACACCCCTTGGACTACGGAACCAGTATCCGACTTCATCTGGATTTCGTGGCCCTTAGCTCGTAACCCGTCTATTAGAACCTGTGGGCAAAATAGAGAATACATGTATCACGCAAGGATTGTATTCGTGTAGGGAAATCGTTTTTTTTCGCAATAATTATTTTGGGGGAGGGGGATTTTTTTTGTTATTGCTGAAAAAGTTCTTACATTTAAATACTTTTTAGATTTAATGTGTGTAATAGCCAAAAGTTCGTCGTCAGCAAAACGTGAAACAGACAGTAGGTACCGGAGATAGTAGGTAACCGAACACGTTAAACGTACATGCCCACTCAGTAGGCACAACATGTTATTTATATCAGAGACATCAGTTGGGACATTTTCTGACATTCATTCTCCATTACCCCACGTATTGATTGGCATTAGCATACATTTGATATCAGACGTAACTTTGCACACTAATATCAGGGGCGATAAATGTGTTTTTTTAATGTTAACGGACATGACTATTTATGATCTGTATTTATTTTTTGATGTGAAATGATCATACATTGTACTTTATAATCTGTCAAAAATATTATTTGTTCAAGTCACGCATTTAATTAGTATAAATAATTAAAACATAGTATGCCTCATTTGCATATGAAAATAGCCTGATACCACCGCGAGTCACTATCAGTAAAATGCATATTACTAAATGATTATATCTGTATAGCGGACACTCGTAATTGTTAGAACTGGTGGAATAGTGACACAATTATACAGTTATTTAATTCCTATAAAGAACATTGTGTGCCTACTGTATGGGCATGTACCTTTAAAGTTAATATTTGGACAAACAGACGGACACGGTGGCGACTATAAGTATTATTTTCAGCCTACGTAAAAAGTCAGTGTTCCAAGTGTTTATTAAAACGTATATAGAGGATCTTACATGAGTGACGATTTAATTTGATATTTATTAAACGAGTTTGCGGATTTCATAAGAAACGAGGCTATGACGAGTTTCTTCTGAAATCAGTCAACGAGATATATTATATTACATCGATTATATTTACTGCAAAAGCACATGATCATAATTTGAAGCTGTTTATTTATTGCACTAGTATATTTTATTACACTGTGTTATTAACCCATTGAACCCGAAAGCCCGCTATATCGGTTTATGCAAACAGTGCAGATCCAGATAAGCCGGCTCGTAACGAGCCGTCTCATCAGGATCTGCACTCTTTGAAAGTAATTTTCATATTTTTGAGAACAACAAATACCCCCTTTTCATAAATGGACGAATCTGAAAATCACTTTGTGACCATTGGATTGGTCGGAACATTAGCATATCACAGTCCATTCCAGTTCCTTAGGAGTGAAAGGGTTAAACTGTAAAAGCCCATTGTATGGAATAAATACATTTATCACATGAAAACATTGTTATTCCGTGCAGTAATCCATTTCATAAATGTGATATGGCACACGTGTAATAACACCTGGAGCGAATTTGGTTGGTCAGCCGCATCACCCTAATTATGTATTCGTATTTACGCCAACGTTATGTCAAATGAATAAAATGGAGAAGTTCCAAATGACGTCCGTAATGGCGCTACAAAGCAATGATGTGTTGACGTTGACGTCAGCATGCTTGAGACGTCATTAGAAGCGTCATTGACTCGTTAAACTTACTGACATTTTCAAATGAGCTCCCGTTTGGTAATATGAAGTGCTTAAAAGAACAGGAACCTATTATATGGCATATTTATTGCAGGCGGGGATTGAAACTATTTTTCTCTGTGGAGATGTTTAACTGCGTCTGCTCACTGAAACTTACTGGATATTTCCACGTTGGTTGCTCGTTTCCATGTGATATGAGATTTATGAAACTCGTCCGCAATTGTATGCACCTCGCCAGAGGCTATACAACTGTGCATGACGCGTTTCATAAATATCATATCAAATGGGAACTCGTTTGAGATCCTCTAAATACGGACATCACATGATAGACTCTACTTGTAAAATCAAATGACGTCAGATGAGCGTACCTGTGGGAATCCCGTGTAGATCTGTAGTTCCGGCGGAAACAGCTGGTGGTGGATCCTGGGATAGTCTATGGCCTCCTTGATGCCCCAGTTGAACCACAGACTGTCCATCGTTACCTGGTGTCATAAATAGAGGATCTTACATCAGTGATGATTTAATATGATATTTATTAAACGAGTTTGCGGATTTCACAGATTTGTCAACAAGTTTAATAAATACCTTATTAACTCATCACAAATGTTATATTATATACCGTTTATAGCAAACTAACATCATGGTAAAGCTATCAATTGGTAAATTTAGTTTCATATACTAACGTCGCCCGTCATAGGTAGTGCCTATTTCATATTATTATATGTATTGCATAAGCACATCATCATACACTGAAACTGTACTGGTCACCAACCCGGTTTTCTGTAACTAGGCAATTTGCATATTTATTACACTAGTGTATTCTGATGTTTAATACACTGTGTTAATACACTGCGAGCCCCAATTCTATGTAATAAATATAAATATCCTTTGATGGATACCGACTACATGTATATGTCAGTAGGCAGACAGGACACGTAATTTGGTTGACCACTGTCTATTTCAGGAAACCTGCCCACATTATACGGCTATATAAACAATATTGTTTTCCGATAACCTTAAAATGATATCAATATTTAAGAATGAGCCTCATTTTGATTTCGCTAAATCACGCGGAACTATTGCCCAGGCACGTCAAAACCCAGGGAATTAGTCCAAACTATTAATATCAACGTATATAGGGAGTTGGGTAATAATGGACTTTGTTAACCCGATTGCAGAAAAATAGCCTTTACAACGCTAGCTATTACCTAAATCCCTTATATAAGTAGTGACTAATTCCCTGAATGTGACGTGTCTGAGAAAGTTTCACGTGCCTGTGCGATAGTTCCACGTGTCTGTGAAATAGTCAAAACTATTTTCACACCTACAAATCATGATTTGTTTTGTCGAAGTTTGTAGCGCAACGTTGCTGCGGTCACCATCTGAATTGCACCCTCTGTGGAACCTCTCTGCAATCAGACTTTTATTAACGATCGTATCGTGAATTTGTGAAATTCCCGGGTTACCACCCGTGTCCAAGGTGTATGATCGCTTGGTTAAGACAACAACAACACTTACTGAAACTTCCAGAAGCCCTCCGACTCAAGGTACTATTCTTTTATTTTGTCACTATGTAACGGATTTTTATGAAATATGGCGCATCAAACGCATCTTGTTAACCTGCAGCTGGTGATTTGTGCGTTGACCCAAACTTCTGTCGTCTTTGCGAAGAATCGATTTCCGACACGGAAATCGATTCTTCGCAAAAACGGCATAAGTATGTGGTGAACTTCCGGGTCCAGCAAATGCAGCTTCGTGCAGATGTGTTTGCTGCGCCATATTTCACCAAAATCCGTTGCATATCAATGGAAATATCAAATAATACTTATTTGATGGCTGTGATAATGTAATAAATTCAGTATAATAATTCTGCATTCTTTTAATCATGAAATATATGCATTTGTTAGTTCTATATGAAATAATGCATTTCAGGAAAAATAAATGATTACTCCCTCAAAGTATACTTTGCTTGTAAAGTATACTTTGCAATGTTGATGAAATCGGCTACTGGTCATCCACAACACCTCGGGGCAATCGTTTTGACTGACTTCTCCGAATGACCATGAACTAACTGTATATTATTGTTCAGTAGTATACGTTTTTGCTTTTTGTTTGCTAATTTCTTAATAACCTTTTCAAGTGACTCCTACGCACATGTGGTTCAGAACTACAATTCAAATACATAAATAAATTATTTTTACTAATCTATTTCATAACTTTCTGCGTTTATCCCAGTGCATTTCAAGTAGTATACCCCGATACATTCTCCAAAAACATTCCTTAATTGTACGTTATACGATGTATACAGTATTTATTTTGTCCCATGACGTAGCGAAAAAAGGCGCAGCGTACGTTGCCGCCGTCATATCAGTCTCCACGACTCCATGCACTGATAGTACTACTACCGAATATAACTTGCCAACGCTGTTGCCGTGGTAATGTTAATGTCAACAAATGAGGCAACAACGAGGATAACTTACCAACATTGTTGCCGTTGTTCTTAGAACCACCAGATAAGGAATCTACGAGGGTAACTTAACAACGGTGTTGCCGTGGTAATCGTTGTGCCACCAGATGAGCCAACAACGATGATAACTTACCAACGCTGTTGCCGTGGTAATCTTAGAGCCGCCAGATGAGCCAACAACGGTGATAACTTACCAACGCTGATGCCGTGGTTATCTTTGTGCCACCAGATGCGCCAACAACGAGGATGACGTCACCGTTACTGTCCACAACAATACTGGGGCACATTGACGACAGGGGGCGCTTCCACGGCGCGATGTAGTTCGCCGGGGAGGCGGGAACGCCGAAATAGTTCGTCGTGTTTGGGGTGGAAAAATCATCCATCTGATCGTTAAACACGATCCCAGTCCTTGTTCCAACCACTTTAGATCCAAAGCTGCGGACAAGTACATAAACATGTCAAGAGATCCATTATTATCAATTGGACACTACCAGAGTCACTGGAATGGGTTTCAAGAGTTAATTTTCCGACCATCCGGCTCATCTGGATCTACACGTCTTGCTAATAGCATTATACAGGCATGTGGTGTTCAAAGTGTTAAAGATACATTGCTTGCCAGTTATGTTTTATTAAAGGCGTCATATACGCAGAAATGTGAATGATTTGTTAAAATAATTTAGTTTAGATTTGTATCATATTTCCAAACCCAATTGTACAGTTGAGTCGCTTAAAGCACCTTTGAGCTCAAGTGGACAAAATACGAAAAATACTCGCAAAAGTGTAGATCCTGATGAGACGGCTCGTCACGAGCCGGCTCATGTGGGTCTACATTGTTTGCCAATACACTATACAGGACTGTGGTGTTCAACGAGTTAAAGGTGCATTGCCAGTTAGGTTTTATTAAAGACGTCGAGTCTCATAATTCGTCGCTTTGACAAAGAATCGGTTACCGTAAATGTAAGTAAAACTAGAGTACGTGCGCGTAAGAAATAAACGGTACTCGATTCTTTGTGAAAGTTACAAGTTATTGTAAATAACTTTCAGAGCACCCATAAACACATATGCCATCGTATTTGGTGTGCTACATATCATCAAAATCCGTCCGTTTGTTGGGAAGATTTGTTGGGAAGTCTATTGTAAAAATGACGTCATAGATTACGTCACGTCAGCAAATCGGGTTCAGAAACCTCGTGATCCCACGCCCTGGTAGCGTTTCATGTTGCAAAAGGAGCACATTTCACAGGTTTTCGTTGAAAATAACCCAATGTTGTTTATGTTGCGTCATGACACTGGCGTTCTTAGGTAACGTAACATAACGTCTACCGACCAATGAAATTTCAGTGTATAACTCGCTGCGACCCGGATGTACGTATCTACCCAAAGCAGGATACGAAAGGTATTCAGTCAGTATTCGGTCAACTGCATCACATTAGCTTGTTACCTGTACCCTATTTCACCAACATTGCAAAGTATACTTATCTAGCAAAGTAGAATTTTTCTATTTAAGGATAATTTTTTTATTTTTTATTATTCTGAATTTATTACATTATCACAGCCATGGTTACTGCCGAGCACGACGTGAGGTTGTTACAGATGTTCCCTAATATATACATAGAACAGTCCAACCAGGAGGAAGGAGATGCCCCTTTATTCTTATTGAGTACGAACGGGGTCAAAACTGAAATTACAGGTGCACCTATACGTTTGTACAGGTCCATCTGTAAAGTACACAGGTGCACCTATACATGTACAGGTCCACCTGTAAAAGGTGGACCTGTACATTTATAGGTCCACCTGCATACTTTACATGTGGACCTGTACAAATGCATAGGTGCACCTGTAATTTTAATTTTGAACAAGTTCGTACACCATATATTCCACACTGTACGCATCACGTGGGTTCTATTTGAGTCGGTAGTTTGAATCCGTTGTGACTCAGGGGCCCGTTTCACTTAACTTCGTACGAGTAAGACGTTCGTAACTGCACATTTAGAATCGTCTGGAAATTTCAATTCATGGATTTACATTTATTGAGCATAGGTTGCATATACAGCCTATGCTCAATTAATGTAAATCCAATAATTGTTTACAAGATCATAATTTTGCACTTACGAACATTTTAGTCGTACGAACTTTAGTGAAACGGCCCCCTGATATACGTGTCGAGTCAATGCCACGTACGATAATGTGCCAGTCTGTATCCGGCCAATGCAAATCTTGTTACATGTTATATACAAAACAAGCCGTGTGGATCACAGTTTCTGTACATAAGGCGCATGACCACGTGGTTAACACAACAACAACAATGGCTGAAAGTGTTGAAAAGCGCGCCCACTCCAAAGTAAGGATTATTTGATATTTTCCTTAATAGGAACGGATTTCGATTAAATACGGATTTTGTTGAAATCTCGCGCAGCAAACGCGTCTTCGTGACCTGCATTTGGTGGTCCGGCGAGTTCGGCATAAACTTGTGTCGTTTTTGCGAATAATCGATTTCCGTGTCAGACACGGAAATCGATTCTTCGCAAAAACGACAGAAGTTTGGGCCAAAGTACAGAGACCACCAACTGCAGGTTAACAAGACGCGTTTGATGCGCCATATTTCATCAAAATCCGTTACATAATAAGGACAAAATAAAAGAATCCGTACTTTGTTGCTGGTCTCATATAGGTGCTTATTATATACGCAAGACGTCAATGTTTTTTTCCATTTTGACGTCTAGTCAGTTCATAGTGGTCAGTGCCGGAACTACGCTTCACATTGCAAAATAGTTCCTTCTAAATCCCGACTAATTTGTTTATTTTATTTATATTGTGTATATTTTGTAAGCGCATATACATTGCGAATGGTGTACGTATATAATAAAAACATTATTTGATTTGTATGTGGATGTATGTCACTCGTTTTGCTCGCTGCGGAACTCGTGCATATATCACATACAAATAAAATAACCTGTAAATATCGCACGGAGGAAAATCGACCAGATGCGCGTTTATGGATATGTGTACAGCAAAAGCGGCTGATTTCGCCACGACTCGGATATTATTTTTATCATATAAACATTTGTATTATGCCACCAATTGTAATGAAATAAAGCACACTGAGCGCGCAAAAGTGTCATTCCCCTGATATTTCCTGCCAGTTCCCCAAAACAAAAATACCATGTATTATAATTAATTGCATCGTTTATATAAAACGAATACGCAGAAAAAAGGAAGTATTACGTTACGTCCATTACGTAAACAAAGTAAACTTTATTTTTGTCGGTAACTGGTACCGTCGGAAACTGTGGTTACATATTTATAAGCTTCAAACCCGTGTACATGCTATTAGCTACCGTTTTGAGCCTGCTGTCAAGCGTGTTTTAAATGTATTTACCAAGAATGTATATGTGTCGCGTTGTCCCATTAAGTGGTAACGACCAACCTAGCTAGCTCACTGACTAATTGGAACAGTTTTCTGTCAGCATCATCACGCCAATTTCTGACTTTTTTCTCAAAATTGATCCAAAGTGTTTGGGGGATTTGGCTGGAAAGACCTGCAACGAGCCAGCAGTCAAGAATATGACACACTTTTGCACTGTCCGTGTGCTTTATTTCATCTAAATCGGTGGAATAAATGCATGTATTATAATGTATACGTACTTCCGTTTCCCATTGAAACACAATGGAACGTAAGCCGTCAATATGTTTCCATAGTGACGTCTCGTGAGTTCGTATTGGTTAGTACCGGAACAACGTTTCACTTCGTAAAATAGTTCCTTTTAAACCACCACTAGTTTGTGTATATGAATCATATTTTGTATAAGTGTTTAGGTGCGTATGAATTGCAACTGATTTACGTAAAAAATAAAAAGGTTATTTGACTGGTATGTGGATATATGCCACTCCTTCCGCCGCGCAACGATATCGCACGCTGCGGAACTCGTGCATATATCCACATGCAAATCAAATAACCTATACGTTATTTGATTTGTATGTGGATTGATGCAGGAGTTACGCAGCGTGCGATAATACGCGATAGATCCACATATAAATCAGATAACCTTGTTTTATTATATACATGTACGTACATCGGTCGCAATTTATGTACGCCTCCAAAATTATAAGAAATATCAAATAAACAAACAGTGATGATTTAGAAAGAACTATTTTACGAGGTGAACGTAGTTTCCAGCATGAACTCGGGAGACGTCAGGATGGAAACGTCTTGACGGCCTGCGTTCCTTTGTGTTTATAATGAAACAAAGTACGTATATAATAATAAGAAAGTTACGACAAAAATAATACCCGAGTCGATTTGAAAACAACCGCCGTTGCTGTTCACGTATGTGGTTGTGACTGGAGAAAGAGGGCTTATGGGATTTGTGATCAGTGTAGCTCCCGATCAAATCGCACACTCCTGTAGCCTGATTGCTATCTATATTGCTGATTAGAAGTATTATGGTAGTAATATATATATTTCACATCGTTATTTGTCAACCATTTCAGCTGTCATTAATTGATTATGAAAACTGCCTGATTGTATCAGATTTGTATAAAAGATATGCCAGTCCTCTGCTTAAAGGCAACATTATAGACTTGTAAACACATTTAGATGTCAAACATCATATACTTGCATAATCTTATTATCTAATAAGGGCAAAATGGTCATTGTCTGTCATTGCGTTTCCTCCATATAATGTGTCTGTCAACACAAACAATTGTTTATGGGTTACATTTCATCAGTTATGGCTTTATGCAGGATTTTATCTGATTGCCAAACTGTTTATGTTTGACACATTCTGTCGATGCAAATTTAAGTACGTTTCCTCTGCCATCATATATATAGTGGCTGCACGCTTTATGAATAAAAAGGATCTATGTGTACATCTCAGTGAAGGACTACGTGTTACATGTATGTAGAGTCGCTGGACTTTTCCATGCGTTTACGGAGTTACCGTCTCTAGTTCATTATAATAATTGTAATATTGTTATCGTTCGGATTTCCCGACTGTGTTGTAACTTTAAAATTTAGTTGGATTACGCCGACAACTTTGTGTTTCTTGACTGTTATTTAACATTTACAGTCACATGTACAATAAAATATATAAACTGTGTTCAAAAACCAGCTTCATCTATACTAAGTCCAATAGTCATTAAACAGAGACTTAACAGTACAAATTCAGCATAATAGAAGCATGCCGGGTGCTTCATGGAATGTGAACAGTGCTGATCATGATCAGACTGTGCGGATGCACAGGCTGATCTGGATCTACATTGATCGCATAACCTATAAGCCCCATTTCTCCAGTCATAGCAACATATTAAAAAGGCTCGTACCTGCGGTCAGGTCAATTCCCCTTCGTAACCATAGTAACTCACCGTAGATTGACAGTGCTTGTAATGGATACCGCGTCACCGTCGGGTCCCAAAACCGACAGCTGTGCTGTTCCGTGGTCCCAAGTATTCGTGAAGCTAGGCTCGTAGTAATCCGAGTCAAACGTCCGGTCGTCGTCGATCCGAGCACGTTTGCTTTCACTGAAGGCCGTCGACGTCATGTTAGCCACTAACTGCAAGGGACACAAATCATAAGCTCACGTTCCCCGAATTTACTGTCTGTAGGTTAGAACACACCAAATAGTTTTACAATATACGTTAACCGAAGCCCATCGCAGTCTCTCCTACTTTAACTATTCGTTTGGATGCTGTGGGACCTACTGTTGCATGACATGCAGCCTGTCTGCACTGGAACTGCATGAATAAAATAAAAGGTTCACTTACTTCCTAAGAAAGAAATGTTCAATCGTGTCATGTCCCCCAATAGTGTTTACATTATTTGGCCACTGCAACCGTGACCAACAGCTTTAGTTTTATTTTAAATACTACTAAATATGCTGAAAACTGGAGAAAATAAACAGACAGCATGTTTCTTGAGTGTCTGTGCAATAATGGATCAGAATTTGCATGCAAACTGTGTCTGTGACCTCAAAACGCCCGGACTATTTTTGATACCACACTACTTTCGCACCATTTAGTATTGTCCAACCTGTAAGACAGGGCGACTTACAGCCATAACGTACAACGTCGCCATGCGTTGCAGACAGAAAAGTTGGGTTAAAAAATAAAATAATATATTTTTGTTTATAAAAATCTGGTTAGAGCTCACGATGTAGAGAAGCCTTGATTGAGTACCTATAGCATAGTTTGTGACTGGAGGAATGTGGCTTATGGGCTATGCGACCAGTGTAGATCCAGATCAGACTGTGCATCCGCACAGTCTGATCAGGATCTGCACTGTTCGCCATTCCGTTAATGAAACACCCAGCGTGCTTCTAACAAGGAATGTAGATCGTTATCAGGCTACAGGAGTGTGATAGTCGTTCAGCAACGATCGATAAGCACCATTTCCCCAGTCACAGCCGCTTTCATGTTTAATGTACTATACATTTAATACGAATTAAGCAAAGTGTGCTTTGTTTATATTAAAGTGTTTCCTTACGTTAATTTGTTTTCCTATGTACATATATCATTAATGGTGAATATATCCACCACGAAAGATGTACCAAGAACAAATGTTATTGTGAATTTCAAGCTGTATAGTGTATTAGCAAACAGTGACGATCCAGATGAGCCGGCTCGTGACGAGTCTTCTAATCAGGATCTGTCCTTTTTGCAAGTAATTTTCATATTTTTTAAGAAAAATACCCCTTTTTCATAAATGGACTAGTCTGAAAATAAATAATTTTGTGACTGTTGGATTGGTTAAAAATTAACATATCAAATAGTCAAAATCCATTCCAGTTACTTAGGGGTGAAAGTATGGAAGCATCCTGGAGCGAATGCTAAAATAGATTTATCCCCTAAATAGGAGATACTAACTTCTAATTAGGAGATATTATCTCAAAGTTAGGACTTAGTATCTCCTAATTAAATGTCTCCTAATTAGGACTTAATATCTCCTAATTAGGAGTTAGTATTTCTACTTAGGATATACAAGGACATTATCCGCGACCTTTATTACCGATCGTACATGCGGACAACTGTGATGTAAGTTATTTATCTCATATTCATACTACAGTGAAGCCTCTCGAAACCGGACACCCTGGGACCTCCCACAGTGGAGCCTCTCTAAACCGGACACCCTGGGACCTCCCACGGTGGAGCCTCTCTACAGCAGACACCCTGGGACTCTCTCACAGTGGAGCCTCTCTAAACCGGACAACCTGGGACCTCCCACGGTGGAGCCTCTCTAAACCGGACACCCTGGGACTCTCCCACACTGGAGCCTCTCTAAACCGGACACCCTGGGACCTCCCACAGTGGAGCCTCTCTAAACCGGACACCCTGGGACCTCCCACGGTGGAGCCTCTCTACACCAGACACCCTGGGACCTCCCACGGTGGAGCTTCTCTAAACAGGACACCCTGGGACTCTCCCACACTGGAGCCTCTCTAAACCGGACACCCTGGGACCTCCCACAATGGAGCCTCTCTAAACCGGACACCCTGGGACCTCCCAAGATGGAGCCTCTCTAAACCGGACACCCTGGGACTCTCCCACACTGGAGCCTCTCTAAACCTGACACCCTGGGACCTTCCACGGTGGAGCCTCTCTAAACCGGACACCCTGTGACCTCCCACGGTGGAGCCTCTCTAAACCGGACACCCTGGGACTCTCCCACAGTGGAGCCTCTCTAAACCGGACACCCTGAGACCTCCCACGGTGGTGCCTCTCTAAACCGGACACCCTGGGACCTCCCACGGTGGAGCCTCTCTAAACCGGACACCCTGGGACCTCCCACAGTGGAGCCTCTCTAAACCGGACACCCTAGGACCTCCCACGGTGGAGCCTCTCTACACCAGACACCCTGGGACTCTCACACAGTGGAGCCTCACTAAACCGGACACCCTGTGACCTCCCACGGTGGAGCCTCTCTAAACCGGACAGGCTGGGACTCTCCCACAGTGGCGTCTCTCTAAACCGGACACCCTGGGACCTCCCATGGTGGAGCTTCTCTAAACAGGACACCCTGGGACTCTCCCACAGTGGAGCCTCTCTAAACCGGACACCCTGGGACCTCCCACAGTGGAGCCTCTCTAAACCGGACACCCTGTGACCTCCCACACTGGAGCCTCTCTAAACCAGACACCCTGGGACTCTCCCACAGTGGAGTCTCTCTAAACCGGATACCCTGGGACTCTCCCAAAGTGGAGCCTCTCTAAACCGGACACCCTGGGACCTCCCACGGTGGAGTCTCTATAAACCGGACACCCTGGGACCTCCCACGGTGGAGCCTCTCTAAACCGGACACCCTGGGACCTCCCACGGTGGAGCCTCTCTAAACCGGACACCCTGGGACCTCCCATGGTGGAGCCTCTCTAAACCGGTCACCCTGTGACCTCCCATGGTGGAGCCTCTCTAAACCGGACACCCTGTGACCTACCACGGTGGAGCCTCTCTAAACCGGACACGCTGGGACTCTCCCACAGTGGCGTCTCTCTAAACCGGACGCCCTGGGACCTCCCATGGTGGAGCTTCTCTAAACCGGACACCCTGGGACCTCCCATGGTGGAGCTTCTCTAAACCGGACACCCTGGGACTCTCCCACAGTGGAGCCTCTCTAAACCGGACACCCTGGGACCTCCCACAGTGGAGCCTCTCTAAACCGGACACCCTGGGACCTCCCACACTGGAGCCTCTCTAAACCGGACACCCTGGGACTTTCCCACAGTGTAGTCTCTCTAAACCGGATACCCTGGGACCCTCCCAAAGTGGAGCCTCTCTAAACCGGACACCCTGTGACTCTCCCACAGTGGAGCCTCTCTAAACCGGACACACTGGGACTCTCCCACACTGGAGCCTCTCTAAACCGGACACCCTAGGACTCTCCCACACTGGAGCCTCTCTAAACCGGACACCCTGGGACTCTCCCACAGTGGAGCCTCTCTAAACCGGACACCCTGGGACCTCCCACACTGGAGCCTCTCTAAACCGGACACCCTGGGACTCTCCCACAGTAGAGTCTCTCTAAACCGGATACCCTGGGACTCTCCCAAAGTGGAGCCTCTCTAAACCGGACACCCTGGGTCTAACTTCTAATTAGGAGATATTATCTCATACTTAGTACTTAGTATCTCCTAATTAAAAGTCTCCTAATTAGGACTTAATATCTCCTAATTAGGAGTTAGCATTTCTAATTAGGATATACGAGGACATTATCCGCGACCTTTATTACCGATCATACATGCGGACAACTGTGATGTAAGTTATTTATCTCATATTCATACTACAGTGAAGCCTCTTTAAACCGACACCCTGCGACCTCCCACAGTGGAGCCTCTCTAAACCGGACACCCTGGGACCTCCCACGGTGGAGCCTCTCTACACCAGACACCCTGGGACTCTCCCACAGTGGAGCCTCTCTTAACCGGACAACCTGGGACCTCCCACGGTGGAGTCTCTCTAAACCGGACACCCTGGGACTCTCACACACTGGAGCCTCTCTAAACCGGACACCCTGGGACTCTCCCACAGTGGAGCCTCTCTTAACCGGACAACCTGGGACCTCCCACGGTGGAGTCTCTCTAAACCGGACACCCTGGGACTCTCCCACACTGGAGCCTCTCTAAACCGGACACCCTGGGACCTCCCACAGTGGAGCCTCTCTAAACCGGACACCCTGGGACCTCCCACGGTGGAGCCTCTCTACACCAGACACCCTGGGACCTCCAACAATGGAGCCTCTCTAAACCGGACACCCTGGGACTCTCCCACACTGGAGCCTCTCTAAACCTGACACCCTGGGACCTCCCACGGTGGAGCCTCTCTAAACCGGACACCCTGTGACCTCCCACGGTGGAGACTCTCTCAACCGGACACCCTGGGACCTCCCACGGTGGAGCCTCTCTAAACCGGACACCGTGGGACCTCCCACTGTGGAGCCGCTCTAAACCGGACACCCTGGGACCTCCCACGGTGGAGCCTCTCTAAACCGGACACCCTGGGACCTCCCACAGTGGAGCCTCTCTGAACCGGACACCCTAGGACCTCCCACGGTGGAGCCTCTCTACACCAGACACCCTGGAACTCTCCCACAGTGGAGCTTCTCTAAACCGGACACCCTGGGACCTCCCACAGTGGAGCCTCTCTAAACCGGACACCCTGGGACTCTCCCACACTGGAGGTCTGAAATAAAACGGACACCCTGGGACCTCCCACGGTGGAGCCTCTCTAAACCGGACACCCTGTGACCTCCCATGGTGGAGCCTCTCTCCAAAACCGGACACCCTGGGACTAAACACACTGGAGCCTCTCTAAACCGGACACCTTGGGACTCTCCCACAGTTGTGAGTCTCTCTAAATAAACCGGTTATACTGGGGGTGACTCTCCCAAAGTGGAGCCTTCTCTAAACCGGACACCCTGTGATCTCTCCACAGCCCTGGACGCCTCTCTAAACCGGACACCCGTGGGACTCTCCCACACTGGAGCCTCTTCTAAACCGGACACCCTGGGACTCTCCCACACTGGAGCCTCTCTAAACCGGACACCCTGGGAACTGGGGAACTCTCACCTGTGGAGCCTCTTCTAAACCGGACACCCTGGGACTCTCCCAAACACTGGTATCCTCTCTAAAACCGGACACCCTGGGCCCTCCCACACTGGAGCCTCTCTAAACCGGACACCCTGGGACTCTCCCACAGTGGAGTCTCTCTAAACCGGATACCCTGGGACTCTCCCAAAGTGGAGCCTCTCTAAACCGGACACCCTGGGACTCTCCCACAGTGGAGTCTCTATAAACCGGACACCCTGGGACCGCCCACCGCGGAACCTCTCTAAACCGGACACCCTGGGACCTCCCACAGTGGAACCTCTCTAAACCGGATTTCTATCATTTTATCGGATTTGTAACAGGCATGTGTTGTGTTTCAGATCACCGCGTATGTACTTGGAATTTTCTCCGCCTCAAGACAACCCAAAGGAGATTTGTAAGCTCTACTACCGTATGTTCAGTACTTTCAGCACTTTGATTTTCTGATCGCTTTGTATACGCATACAAAGCGACCAGAAAATCAAAGAGCTGAAAGTACTGAATTGTGTATAGAAAGCGATCAGAAAATAAAAGTGCTAATAGTACTGAATGGTCTATAGAAAGCGATCAGAAAATCAACGTGCTGATAGTACTGAATGGTGTATGCAAAGCGATCAGAAAATCAAAGTGCTTAAGTACTGAACATACGGTAGTAGAGATTCAGACTCATTTGGACAACCACAAACTACCTGTAACAAAATCGATTAGTTTTGCTTACATTTCCGGAGTCAGAAAATATAGTGTAAACAAGAACATCACAGATTACATCACGTCGTAAATCGATATAGGAGCACGTGATTCCCTGATGTTTCCTAACGATTTACGATGTGACGTAATCTGTGACGTAATTTTTTTTTACAGTAGATTTTCTTTACAATCTTGAGCACTATCAAACGGACGTAGTGTGATGATCTATAGCCCATCTTAAACAACGAATCACGTGTTTTATGGTTGCCATAAACTTTCTTTACAAATCCTTATATCCTTTACAGCCAGGATGAAACAGCATTATTTATATGATTTGGGCTTCAGAGTGGAATTGTTGTGCCCTGTACTATTCGCAACTATGATAGATGGAGACTTGAGATTCGGTATGTGGTTTACTTATAATGCAAGTTATGGTTTGTACAATGTCATGTATTTGTGAATTTTGCTTCCAAACTCAGATTTTTTGTCCCGATTTCAACTCACACCTGCGAATGTTCGTCTCGAAGACATAGGCGGCAGAACCGTGAAATGATTGGGGGGGGGGGGGGGGTGGGTCGATGTTGCTAGGGGTTCCGGGGACATGCTCCCCCGAAATGTTTTGAAATCCAAGAGGCGTAAAACGTCATTTCCTGCATTCTCAGGGTCCAAAATACATTAGTAAGCAATGACATATTTTAATTAGCCAGGGTGATCATGCACTCTCCCATCCGAGTATTTATTTTTCATTCACTGGTAATATGTTCATTGTAACTTATATATTTATTGTTTACCCTAGTTTCTCGACCAATGAAAGAACAGCTTATTATTCGCTCGCTGGAAATAAATTTATTAAAAATTCAATATGTGATCTATAACTATTATATATTATTGGGGTTAAATCTGCAATTTAAAATAAGTGAAATAAGTGGACCTCGATACTGGATAGCGACTGACTTACAAAATAAGGCGATTTATAAGTCGACTGATAATGTTTATTAGGACAACTTGGCTCTTCACGATATCACGTCCTGTGGAAGAGAGAATTATGCCACCGTTGCATGTACCGTCTAAATAAGGACCTGTCTGTTATCTTGCTGGCATGTACCTAGATGTGTGTAACCTGGAATATATTATCCCGACTGTTGTCCATTGCAAGTACCGTCTAAATACGACCTGTCTGTTATCTTGCCTGGCAGTACTAGTTGTGTGTAACCTGGAATATATTATCCCGACTGTTGTCCATTGCAAGTACCGTCTAAATACGGACCTGTCTGTTATCTTGCTGGCATGTACCTAGTTGTGTGTAACCTGGAACATATTATCCCGACTGTTGTCCATTGCATGTACCGTCTAAATACGGACCTGTCTGTTATCTTGCTGGCATGGACCTAGATGTGTCTAACCTGGAATATATTATCCAGACTGTTGTCCATTGCATGTACCGTCTAAATACGGACCTGTTGATCTTGAGGCATGCTACCTAGATGTGTGTAACCTGGAACATAATTATTCCCGACTGGTGTCCATTGCATGTACCGCCTTAAATACGGACTGTCTATCTTGCTGGGCATGTACCTAGTTGTGTGTAACCTGGAACATATTATCCCGACTGTTGTCCATTGCATGTACCGTCTAAATAAGGACCTGTCTGTTATATTGCTGGCATGTACCTAGATGTGTGTAACCTGGAATATATTATCCCGACTGTTGTCCATTGCAAGTACCGTCTAAACACGAACCTGTCTGTTATCTTGCTGGCATGTACCTAGTTGTGTGTAACCTGGAACATAATTATCCGATGAATTAACCCGACTGTTATCCATTGCAAGTACCGTCTAAATATGGACCTGTCTGTTATCTGCTGGCATGTACCTAGTTGTGTGGTAACCTGGAACATATCCCGACTGTTGTCCATTGCATGTACCGTCTAAAATAGCATGTGTTACTTTGTGGCATGTACCTGGTGTGACCTGGACTTTTATCCGACTGTTGTCCATTGTAGTACGTCTAAATGTGGAACTGTCTATCTTGCTGGCATGGACTAGATTGTGTGAAACCTGGAATATTATCCCGATGTTGTCCATTGCTGTACCGGTCTAAATAAGACTGTGTTATCTTGCTGGCATGACCTGATGTGTCAAATCCTGGAACATATTATCCCGACTGTTGTCCATTGTTATGTACCGTCTAAACACGGACCTGTCTCTTGATCTTGCTGGCATGGACCTTAGTTGTGTAACCTGGAATATTATCCCGATGTTGTCCATGCATGTACCGTATCGGACCTGTCGTATCTTGCTGGCATGACCTAGTGTGTGTAAACTGGAATATTATACGACTGTTGTCCATTGCATGTACCGTCTAAATACGGACCTGTCTGTTATCTTGCTGGCATGGACCTAGTTGTGTGTAACCTGGAACATATTATCCCGACTGTTGTCCATTGCATGTACCGTCTAAATACGGACCTGTCTGTTATCTTGCTGGCATGGACCTAGTTGTGTGTAACCTGGAACATATTATCCCGACTGTTGTCCATTGCATGTACCGTCTAAATACGGACCTGTCTATCTTGCTGGCATGTACCTAGATGTGTGTAACCTGGAATATTATCGACCTGTTGTCCATTGCATGTACCGTCTAAATACGGACCTGTCTATCTTGCTGGCATGGACCTAGATGTGTGTAACCTGGAACATATTATCCCGACTGTTGTACATTGTATGTACCGTCTAAACACGGACCTGTCTGTTATCTTGCTGGCATGGACCTAGTTGTGTGTAACCTGCCACATATTATCCCGACACGTTGACATTGTATGTCCTCTTAACACGGACCTGGACTTGTTATCCTTGCACATTGTATGTACCGTGTACAAACACGGACCTGACTGTTATCTTGCTGGCATGGACCTATATGTATGTAACGTGGAACATATTATCCCGACTGTTGTACTATTTTACGTATAGTGCATTTGTGTCATTCATTATTGTTTACACTAGTATCTCGACCAATGAAAGTACGTAGAATTTCGACTCAATTAATCACAAATTGCGACACTTTCGGCAACATATATTACATTAATACTCGAACATTTAAGTAATGCTCAGCTATATTTAGAACCAGAGATCAGGCTTGTTGTGACGTAATATTCTGTGAGCGGTAGGCTCCGTATTAATCCACACATATGTGGTGTGATGTCTATAATGGATGTCGATGTCATTAATATTAGATGGGCGGTGGGCTCGGTATTAATCCACAAAGCTGTGGTGTCATGTCTATAATGGAAGTCAATGTCATTAATATTAGATGGGCAGTGGGTTCGGTATTAATCCACAAAGATGTTGGGGGTGTCTATATATGATGGAAGTCAATGGCATTAATATTAGATGGGCGGTGGGCTCGGTATTAATCCGCAAAGATGTGTGGTCATGTCTGTAATGTATGTCAATGACATTACTATTAGATGAGCGGTGGGCTCTTTATTAATCCACAAAGATGTGGGGTGGTGTCTATATATGGAAGTCAATGACATTAATAGTAGATGGGCGGTGGGCTCGGTATTAATCCACACAGATGTGGGGGGATGTCTGTAATGGAAGTCAATTTCATCAATATTACACAAAGTTAATCCACAAATGTGTGGGGTGGTGTCTGTAATGGAAGTGACTATCATTAATATTAGATGGGCGGTGGGCTCGGTATTAATCCACAAAGATGTGGGATGATGTCTGTAATGGAAGTCACTGTCATTACAATGTAGTAGTAATGGGTGTCACTATGGCGTACTTTTTTAACATGTGTTTTTTACATAGACATTTGTTAACCTTACACCGGTTGTCTATGTAAAAAACACATGTTAAAAAAGTACGCCATAGGTTACACCCCTTATTACTACCACCCCTGAACCATTTTTTGGAGATTCATGAATTTTATCCGGGTGGAAGCTTCTTGTATTACGCTATAGTGACACCCTGAACCATTTTTTGTAGATTCGTGAATTTTATCCGGGTGGAAACTTCTTGTATTACGCTATAGTGACACCCTGAACCATTTTTGGAGATTCGTGAATTTTATCCGGGTGGAAACTTCTTGTATTACGCTATAGTGACACCCTGAACCATTTTTGGAGATTCGTGAATTTTATCCGGGGGGAAACTTCTTGTATTACGCTATATTGACACCCTGAACCATTTTTGGAGATTCGTGAATTTTATCCGGGTGGAAACTTCTTGTATCACGCTATAGTGACACCCTGAACATTTAGGGGTGTACTGTTCCTATATATATAATTTTCATATATATATATAAACTCCAATATTATCAAATACATATGAAAATTTCTTTGAAATAATTTTCATCCACTTCTGACAACTCTAATATTGACATAAGTTGATGAAAATAAATATTGATTGTGAATCAATATATTGGTATTTTTCAATTTATGGGGAAAAATTGAATACGAGATATGTAAAGTATTAATAATATTTTATTGAACAACAACATATTTACAACATGGAATTATAGACCAGATATGATATTCATATTTGATCTTTACAAAAGTACATGCAATATTATGTTAACATATTTGTAAAATGAAGTAATTTTGGAAAATGCAAAGACATGGCATGATGATATTGTTGTGGTTTACAACATTGACACCCGTCGGATGTTGAACTTTGTTGAGGTCCTTCGTAGAGTGTTCCGAAGTGATGTTTGAACCAGATCGTTATAGTCCTATCATTCTTGAAGTAATCTGATGAACTGAATGTTTGTTGAATACCGAGACGCAGAGTATTTCCTCTTGCAAACGCAACCAACACAAACACATATTTTCCACATGTTGTACTGAATACACTTTGTAGTCTCTGTTTGTTAAATGTCCATTTCGTAGAATTGTTTGTCAAGAAAGACAATATATCTTCATGTAATGGTGGTAATCCATAGGAGTCAAAGTAGGTTGCTTCATTCTTCTGGTCAAATACAATGGCTATCCAATGTTTTCCAGGTTGATCAGAATTATCCGTGTTGACTATGTACGCTTGGACGTCTAATGGTCTGTGATTTGGTAGATTGTCTTTTGGGCATACTATTCCGTTTAATCTCTTCAGCCATATTTCTCGAACCAGTATGTGTTGTAATTCGATGGTTTCCATCTTTGGATGTTGATTTCACCAATGTGTTACTTTCCGGATTGGTTTTGTTCATACTTGACCAATATTAATAGTCTGTGATCACTTCACGAAGACTATTTATTTCAATCTGGTTATCAAACTCTGAGAATACTATGACATTGATGACTTTTTCAAGTGCCTTGGCAAACTGAAGTTCAAGTCGTAGATTTCTAGTTCTTATAGGGTGTAGGTGTCCCTCTTCGCTGCCCTGGTCAGGTGTCAAGTCATATCCCCACAAAAAATATCTGTTTACATATTCATCTCTAGTAATATGATTTGTTTTGACCCAGTGAAGACACAGCTTGATACAAAGACATGTATGATTTAAGATATAATTCATGTTCAAAATACGGCTCAAATGGACGGTTGAAAATACCATGACCATTACAATTTACATCAATTTTTGATAGATTAAAATGATGAAAATTGAATGGATTGTTTGCGTATTCTCCATTGAAGCTAGCATTATCAACCATACCAATGAATATCCGTTTTGGTAATTGCCCCTGAAAAAGATGATCTTCTATTTTTGAGCGCATTCCCGTTGCAATTGTGAATGTTTTGACTTCTTCTCTACGTATAGGAATTTTCATATTCTTTTGAGCTATGTGTCTGTTCATGTCATTGGACACAGCAGGTAATAGCTCAACAGTTCTTACATTGAAACTAACATTTTCAAAATCTATTTTGTCTCTGGTGCGTCAGTGCCGCCTATTAAACAAAAAAAACTTTGACGATGCTCTATTGAGTCTTATTCTAATTTCAATTCATTGGGTAAATATTTTTATTTTTTCTTGTAAAAATAAATCCAAATGCAAGCGTGCTTGAAGTTCGATTACTTTACTCCCAGAAATAAATGAATTCCTCTTATTAAGACCTGTATTTCCACCTGTAATGTCAACAATCTCATATTTACCGGCGGTATATTTCAACCACATTTCACTAGCAGCTAATTGTGTTGATTTACATTCAGCGTTATATGACAAAAGATTTTCTAAATATGCCCTAAAAGGATATGTATCAGAATTATTTGTTATCAGTTTATTGTTTAGATATAAATCAATGTTACTGAAGATACTATGAAAGAAATTGTTAACTGGAACAATATTATCATCTGCGTCTAACGCAGTATTATCTATTTTTAAAATTTTCAATTTCAAATACATGTACGATTGAGATAAATCTGTCCATTTATCTGTTTGTGGTGGAATTACAAATTCTATTGGAGCATTATTGTTGAGAGAGGAAATCGGAAAATGTTCAATCCACTGACTTTAGTGCATAGCAGTCATGGTTGGAGGTACTGATTTAACATCCAACTCTGTCTTACTACATTCACAAGAACCGTTTTGCATCATTTTTTATTTTAGTCAAAAATATCTAAATTTTTGTTAGATATTTTTCTCCTTTTTCTACCAAGACCTTTTTGATTGTTACTTGATTTATGGACCTTAACTCTTCGATGTATTGAACGCGACTGATGTTTCCTTTTATTTTTCTTTGTTTTTATACCTAATTTCTTCAAAAACGATTTTCCTTGTGAATTCATTGTTTGTTTACCTCGTGAAATAATTCCATTCTTTGGATTTTTGTGTTGAAGAAAAATATCTTGAGCTAAACCTATTCCTTGTTTCATTCCTTCATTTTTAAAAGAATTTACTCCAGTTTTTATTATTGGTTTTATAATTGGAGAAACGGTTCTAATTGCAGATTTGAACAAGGATCCTAATCCTGCCCCATACTGACGTGTAACTCCTCGATCTACAGGATGCATTTTCAATCTATTTTTCTTTTCCTAAAATGTAACTTCACCATAGACTTCCCAAGAACAAAATGAACAGGATTGCCAGAATCTCCTCTTATATTTATATGAATTGTATCAAATTCAGATTTTGATATAGGCATATAATGTAAGTTTAAAAATTCGTGGTTAATATGTTGACTACCTATATCATTTTCAATTGAATTTGATGTTTTGAATGGTACAACTCTTAAAATCGGAGCTTGAATATGTCCTACAATCGAATATTCAACAATATCAGAGTAAATAGACAAATGATTATTAAACCCTCATTTAAATTTGACAAATGTGGAAAAAAATCATTTGCATTACTGTTTGAAAAAAATGTATCGTTTAATAGCTTTGGATCTCCACCTAACTTCAAAAACAATGTATTGTTAAATTTAATTCCTGTTTTGCGAATTTTATGGAAACTAAATTTTGGACGTTTCATACCCGGAGAATATGAAACGTTAATCGCTTGCTTGTTTTTTTTTAAAATATCTCCAAAAGAATCTTGAATGATATTATCAATTGTTTCCAATACATGAGCTATTGATGAATAGGATCCAGGTTGAAAATTAAATTTGATAATCCATTTAACAGGATTACCATCTTTACCAAAGCCTATCTCATTTATATAAAATCTTTTATTTTTTATTTCTGAAACAGAGTAGAAAGATAAATCTTTTGTTATAATATTAAATTCTGTTTCGTCTTTATTGATATTTAAAAACTGTGAAGGAATAATTAATTCCGCTAATGCTATTTCCCAGTTTTCTTTATCGATGCGAACTGTTCGAGGTAATTTAACTTTGAAACAACATTGTATATTTGATGGATAAATATCCATAGAACTATCACTCAGTAAGGTTACGTAAAATGAATTCATTTTTTACCGTCTGTAAAATCGAAGCCTGCCTGTGGTTTTTTGGTAAATTTTAAGCCAGGACTTGGTAAAATGTATCCAAGAGAACTACTTAAAAGAACGAGCCACAATTCACGATTAGGACTTTGGATACTTAAATGAATGATGGCTGTTGTAACAATTGAATATATTATAATTACTTGAGAAATATATTGAAATTTATTTTTTGGTATTCGTTTACCACAAAATGAAAACTCTTGTTTTTTCTATTTTTCAGTTTTCAATTATATCTTGTTCATTCATATTATGTTTGATGTTGAAATCCAACTATCAAACTTTGACGGATAACCCATCCAACGAACTTTAAATGGTTGTGGAGAATTCAGGAAGGTATTCATGGAATATGGAGGTATAGATCCGTTTCTAGAAGCCAGTACAATCGCTGATGCATGTAACAAAGTTTGGCGTAACAAATATATGCCAAGTAATCAGATCGGAATTATTTCAAGCAGCGATCCGATTGAACGCAAATTTTCAATGAAAGGTATTCGATGGATACAAAGTATTGCACACGAAAACAATATTGTTATCCAACATGCAAAAAATGGTGGTGAATATCAAATTGGTCCTTATACTGTAGATGGGTTTCACAAAGAATCAAATACTATCTATGAGTTTCTCGGTGACCTGTGGCATGGTTGTCTTAAATGTTACCCAAATCGTAATCTAAAAAACCCGATAAATGGTGAAACAATGCAAAATTTATATTCACAAACATTTGAAAGATTGGAATATTTCAGTGTAAGTGGTTATAAAATTCACACTATGTGGGAGCATGAGTTTGATTTGAAAATGAAAACTGATAAAGAATACAAAAAGATGATCGAACAATTCTTCCCAAACTGTGATCCGATTGAACCTAGGGAAGGATTGTTTGGTGGACGTTGTAATGCTATACAAATTAAATATGATATTGAAGAAATTTCAGATGATGAAATCAAATATATTGATATTTGTTCATTGTATCGATTTGTATGTAAACACAAAGAATATCCGATAGGACACCCCGATATTTTGACACAAGAAAATATTGATGTAGAAAACATCCGACAGTATGAGGGTTTGATAAAATGTAAAGTTCTCCCCCCGACCAATCTATTTCATCCTGTGTTACCAACACATTGTAATAACAAACTCATGTTTCCATTATGTAGAACATGTGGAGGAGCAAGTTCTACAAAGTGTACACACACAATTGAAGAACGAGCTTTGGTTGGTACATGGGTGTCAATAGAATTGTTTAAAGCATTGGACTGTGGTTATACGTTGTTAGACGTGTATGAAGTATGGCATTTTTCGGAAAAATCTAATGATTTTTTCTCGGGGTATGTGGACAATTTTCTTAAAATCAAACAAGATGCAAGTGGCTACCCAGGATGGTGTATAACAGAAAAAGACAAAGAAAAAATTGTTAAGGACTATGAAGAAGCTGAAGGTATTTGTCTTGAGCCCTCAAACATACAAACAAATACTGGTCGTAGAGCATTTGCCAAGATTATGTTAAATTGCTTATGGGGTAAATTGGCACAACGTGAAATCATGACACAAACGGAATACATCAATATTCCTTCAAAATATTTTGATTTGATTTCAAATCCATGTGTAATGGTAAAACACGTAGAAATATTTGAAAATGAATGTCCATTCATATTGGTTAACTATGAAACTAGGCTTGAACACATTCAATCCCATGCAACATCAAACGTTGTAGTGGGATCATATGTAACAGCATATGCAATACTTGAACTATACAGTCTTTTGGAAAAGTTAAATGAGCGTGTCTTGTATTTCGATACAGACAGTTGTATGTACATACATAAGCAGAATGGAACCCTCCCATAATCAATAGTAGACTTGGTAAATGGACTGATGAAGAACCCGGAAATAAAATATTAAGTGTTAGGGGTTTAGGACCAAAGAGTTATGCTTACACGTTGATAACAAAAGCTGGGGAAATAAAATCCAAATGCAAAGTTAAAGGACTGACACTCGATTACAAAACAAGTCAAGTAGTGAACTTTGATACGTATGTTCAATGTGCAGAGGACCGAAGTACAGAAGTGAAAGTTGTGTATGCATGTAAAATCCGGAGACATGCAAACAGAACAGTAACGAGTGAATGTCAAAGCAAGACATTTAGATCTGTGTACACAAAACGTGTCATTGTTGACAATTTCAATACTGTACCGTACGGTTACCATACATTGAGACTTTGAATTAATGTGTATTACATGTTGTTGTTCAATAAAAATATTGTTAAATAAAACAAGCTTGACTGTAAAAACTTTTTTGAAAATAAAATGGATCAATTAAGAAAACATTGTGAGCAGCATTCGAAAGCCGAAGAATGTAATTGTTTTGATTTCCTCAAAAATTGTTCTATAGGCATATTAAACGGAGAATACGCTATTAATAATGTAAAAATGTATAAATCACCCAAATATCAATATTATCCTTTCATAGGATACATAACAAACAATTCTAGATTTATACCTTTTGGTATTTGCCCAAAGATAACTGTGATACAAAAAAATAAGATTTATAGGTTAGTAGGTTCTAGAACATACGGTAAGGATAGTCAGATTTATTTCGATAAGGATCTTAAACCTTTGCTTCATCTATACAGTCATAAAATTCCTTTTTCAGGGAATGTGAACATAGAAACTAAAATTACTAAGAGTTATCCCAGTATCCCTCAATTAAATACACGAAAAGAGTACTGTAAATGGAATATTGGCTAAAAAGAAAACTTTTTTGTAACACGATTTCTGATTGGACGAAAATCTGAAAAAATGACTAAACTATCAAAAGTAGGTCAATCCGTTTGATGGGTATAAAAGCATGTGTTTTTTATACCCATCAAACACGATGTCGAAGCCTACAGAAAACTGGGGTAATGGTGAGAGAGCGAATGTACAATCACAGCAAGAAGACTGGGATGAGGAGATCCGACGAGCTCCAGCACCATCATTTATGATTCCTGGAAAACCCAGCAAAAAGTCTACACACAGATTTCTATTAACATGTAGAAGCTGTGGATCACGGGACTGTGGTGATCATAAAAAATACATTGAAAAAGTGATCAAATATGATAAACAGCACACTTGAATTAGACGATCAAGACAAAAGGCCCTTTTCAGGGCCAATACAAATATTTAGAATAGATAAACCTTATAATCAGTTGTACCTATATAAACGTTTTACATTTTGTCATAAGCCATTATCTTCAAGGTATTCGCTCTAGAAACAACAAATATTATACAGTACTTTTACATAATAAACAATACAAATGATGGGGCATAATTATGAGTTGTGGTTACAAAACGATGTTTGTCTGATAAAGAAATCACGAGAAGCACCCCGGCAAAGAAAGACTATACATGACACATTCAATAGATGTATGGTTGAACAACTTCAATCATTAATTGAAAAAGAAGTAAATGATAATTGTTATGGATGTCAGGTTGAACATCTAAGTCAATTAAGACATCAACTGTGCTTAAACACAGATCATGAACAAACAGATTTATTCATATTGACAGCTCTACGGAAATTAGATCCATATAAAATTATGGAAGAATGGTATCCAATTCTCAAAGATATGACATTGGACGATCAAGAGAAATTGGAAGCATACAGACCATGGATACAAATTAAAAACAAAATCCGTTTTAGATCCAATGAATCGTGGTTGGAACAGTTGAAAAAACAAGTCAAACAATCGTGGAAATAGATTGATATTAAAGACTATGAAAGTAGGAACGGATTATAACTGAATCATTCTATGAATAGACACAGTTGAAGAAACAATGAATCCTCTGACAGATCTATTAAATCACATAGCATACAGGAAAGCATTGATACTTGCTTTCAAACTAAAAGTAGCAAATGAACAATATCTTACAACAGGGATCATCAAGGATGAATTAGAGAAAATAGAGATGTTTGAAGAGTTCAAGAAAGACCTATTAGTAACAACGGGGTTCTTCAAAGATTCAAGGATTAAAGTAGAACAATTAACATTTGAACAATGGAAAAACGAAGTTGTTGAAAATGACAATATTGCTTATTTCTTATTTAAGCGATGTAAACCGAACTTCCGGAATAGTGTAAAGACTGAAACAATGCCTGGACTAAGGCTCCCATTGCTCACGCTTCCTGGACATGGACAGAGAGAGATTGTACCAATGGAAATAATACAGATAAGTGAGACTGAATCAATGGATGTGTGTCCCCATTGTTCACGCTTCATGGACAGTGATCCCGCTACATGAAGAGGGACAGTTTGAACCAATGGCAATAGATCATACCTCTTGAATGTTAAACATACATGTTGCAAATATGTTATTGTTCAATAAAATATTATTAAAACTTTACATATCTCGTATTCAATTTTTCCCCATAAATTGAAAAATACCAATATATTGATTCACAATCAATATTTATTTTCATCAACTTATGTCAATATTAGAGTTGTCAGAAGTGGATGAAAATTATTTCTAAGAAATTTTCATATGTATTTGATAATATTGGAGTTGTCAAAAATATTTGAAAATTATATATATAGGAACAGTACACCCCACTAGGATATCACAAAAACGCGTTTACAATGCGTTTTCTGATTGGTCGAAAATCTGACAAAATGACTAAACTACCAAAAGTAGGTCAATCCTTCTGATGTGTATAAAAGTAAAAAACATACAGCTATATTTCATTAGTCATTAAACTATTCAACCAACTACATAATAATGCAGAAGAACGGTGAATGCTCTATGTGCAGTGAGCCCTGTTACATAGAGTGTAGAAAATGCTATGCAGTGTTGGACACTCACGGGCAGGAACATCAATGTCCAGAGCTCGACGAAGGCTTTTTCGAGGAAGAGGATATTAAAGACCTCGAAATTTGTGAGGCGTGTGAGTTAGTCGTCGACTATATGTGGGATAATCTGCACACTGCATAGTTTACTAAAAGACAACAGCCCTTTTCAGGGCTATACACTTTCTCAAGAAATGAATACCTTACATACTGCTCTTATTGAATACAAAAACGATTGGTTCAGGGTGGCACTATAGCGTAATACAAGAAGTTTCCACCCGGATAAAATTCACGAATCTCCAACAATGGTTCAGGGTGTCACTATAGCGTAATACAAGACGTTTCCACCCGGATAAAATTCACGAATCTCCAACAATGGTTCAGGGTGTCACTATAGCGTAGTACAAGAAGTTTCCACCCGGATAAAATTCACGAATCTCCAAAAAATGGTTCAGGGTGTCACTATAGCGTAATACAAGAAGCTTCCACCCTGATAAAATTCATGAATCTCCAAAAAATGGTTCAGGGTGTCACTATAGCGTAATACAAGAAGTTTTCACCCCCGGATAAAATTCATGAATCTCCAACAAAATGGTTCAGGGTGTCACTATAGCGTAATACAAGAAGTTTCCACCCGGATAAAATTCATGAATCTCCAAAAAATGGTTCAGGGTGTCACTATAGCGTAATACATGAAGTTTTAACCCCTAATAATGGGAGTAATAAGGGGTGTCACCTATGGCATACTTTTTTAACATGTGGTTTTTACATAGATAACCGGTGTAAGGTTAAAAAATGTATATGTAAAAAACACATGTTAAAAATGTACACCATAGTGACACCCATTACTACTGTCATTAATATTAGATGGGCGGTGGGCTCGGTATTAATCCACACATATGTGGGGTGGTGTCTGTAATGGAAGTGACTGTCATTAATATTAGATGGGCGGTGGGCTCGGTATTAATCCACAAAGATGTGGGGTGGTGTCTGTAATGGAAGTGACTGTCATTAATATTAGATGGGCGGTGGGCTCGGTATTAATCCACAAAGATGTGGGGTAGTGTCTGTAATTGAAGTCAACAGTGCAGATCCTGATCAGACTGCGCATGCACATGCTAATCTGGATATACACTGGTGAGATCCAGAATATGTAATAGTATCGAACGCAGATGTTTTGCATTGTTCACATGGTCGTAAACCTAGGGCAGGTGTCGAGTCTGAATACTATGGGCGCCGTTTTGCTATTTATTCGGTATTAAAGTTATGGATATCCATACTTCAATTGTTAGATCTATCGATTTATGCATATCAATATATACTGAACAACTAGCAAAATACCCCGCACAGGAATTATCGATACGTGTATATTATCAAACAATTGAAATATGGATGTCCAAAAATAATAGATATCCAAAAGTCGATTACGGATATTCAAGAATCACTTGAAAGTATGGATATAACCAATAATCGAACTGTATGATATTCAAAAATCTATTATTGGATATCCATAGAGACTGAATAAATAGCAAAACGATGCCATTGGAATTGCGGATATCCATCAAATCGAAGTATGGATATCCATAAATACAGCATAAATAACAAAACGGCGTCCCACAGTATACCAGGTACTCGAATGGCAACCATGGCGTCCCATTGTCATTACGCAAACACGTCTTATTTGGAATTAATAAATCAGTGAACTACTTTCGGCAAGGGAGATAATCAATATCACGCGAACTATTTTCATACAAGCCAATCGGATTGTTCTGTTTATTAGTATATATAGTTTTAATCTATCTCCTGTAATATTAATGAAACATTATTTCTTTATTCTATTGGTACTAATACATGTTGTTTCAATAGCGTATCTCTGTAATTGTATCGTTGTAGCTGGAGTTGCAAATAATTTAATAATTATTACTTTCAAATGGTTGCGTATACTGATAGCACTTCTGTATAAATGTAATCGTCGTAAATGGCGCGATAGTCGTGAGGTTAAGGTCGCCGACTTCTTTGATTTAATTACCGATTCCCGAAAGGGGTTCAAACCTCAACTTGGTATTTTGTTTTCTCCATATACATGCATATTATTTTTGTGATTTTAATATTTTCACATTTTTATGATTTTAATAAAAATAGCTATAAATTTATAGAAACTTACCAACGATTAAAGTAAGTGTCCGTCTTTAAGTAATATATACACAGACAGTTTGTTACTGTTTTTTTAAGTTGGAGGTACTGTCTATACCATATATTTTGTTATTGTCCCAAAATCTATTTTTTGTTTTGGCTGTCACAATTAATTAATTTTCGGACAGCAAACATTTTTTTATGAATTTGAAATAATTATTGTACTCCATCTGATCACAAAACTGTTCGAACTGCGCATGTGGCTACCACGACCAGAATTCACTGGCCGCAAACACAGTAGCCTTCGGCGTCTATTTATTAAATTATTATTTTTTATTTTATTTGAATTCCGCGTGAGTGCTGAATTTTGTGTCAACACCATTTACAGAAAATAGTGGTGATTTTCTAAACGAATATCAAAGAAATGCGGCTATATATTTTTTGTCAATTTTCAACACCATTTACAGAAAAAAATTACTGATTTTTTAAAACAATATCGGCATAGCTAAAACTACGGTGATAGAATAATTGTTGTCAACTTTTCAACACCATTTACGGAAAATCTTACTGATTTTCTAAACAAAATATCGGCGAAGGTGTACTGAATTACTCTATTTTTTTTTAATAACCAGCCGTGTAATAGACATGATAGATCTGTGTATAATCGAGAGTATATCGTTAATTGTCATGTTGTCTCCGACAGTGAGGTGTTGCGGCACACATCAAAACGACACGTCAATTTCAAAACATTGCCTAAGGGTCAACAGCTGTGTGGTGTCATCAGATCAACACCTCGTCACACAGACTGCGTATTATTGATTTTTTCCACACAAAGCGACGTGTATTTACAACTAGATCTGTGTAATGTGTCGGGTGTAGCCAAAGACCATACATAAATTCGTAATTAGTCACAGATGTAGCCTTAAAATATAATAGATTTCCTTAAATTACGTCCGCAAATTGACAGATATTTCAGAGCAGACGTCATCGTAATTTGCCGTTATTTATTTCCAAAATTAGCCATATATTCTGTAAATGGCGTTGAAAGTTGACAATAAATTAAGACCAGATCAGTACGTTAACTCGCTATCGACGACAACTGACGATCCGCTGAGAGAGTAATGCCGTTTACGCGTATCCAATGTTAAATATACATCGTTATTCTTTTATGACTTTCGTAGTTTTTACCGAGAATTTCAAACCGTTACCAATTATTGAGGAACATAATATCATGATTAAGCACACCGTTTCACTAAGCGGTGGCTACTCAGGGAATGGGATCACGCGGTCTATTGTTTACACTGGATTAATGGCGGCCCCCATGAGGTCTGAGGTAAATCTTATTTTTCAATAATACGACTGTGGTTTCTTCCTTTCAGTGATGATCATGTTCCAGCCGTTAACACTTATTTATTTAGCAACATTACTTATGTAGTTAGTCTGAACATTCTGCAGAGAAATTTGAAATGAACGGAATCGAGCGTTGTTTAAACTTATTCCGGTTCATATGCACAGGTCAAAATATGAACTGAAAATGGCGCTTTGTGTGACAGAAATCCGTACGCTTACGAATAAAAAAAATATTTTGTTATAAATATCACATATAGCGAAACAGCGGTAGCATCTACCGTTTTAATAATATGCATACATATTGTAATTAATGTTTAATAGTGATATACTTATGAACAATATACGATACTATGGTTTATACTCCAGCACTATGTTCTAAGGCTGTGTGATTTGCCTCAATATAAGCTGGATTAATTAATACTTATATTCATGCGCTTCATGAGAACATCAATACATTTAAAATACAGAAATATTACTTAAAGGGGTACCGATATGATACATTTTAATAATATAAATATTGAAAATACACATTACAATCGCTTACAACATAAGTTATTGATCGAAAATAGTCACTGCATCGTGACCTATTTGACCGCATTACCTATTGCGCGGGTACCTCATCATACCCCCTGTTCACATAGGTAACTGGGGGTATAGTGAGGTACGCTCGCTAATACAATGTTTGCGTAATGGTATACATGTATCAGGTGCTAGACTGAACACCATGGCATCCCATAGTATACCAGGTGCTAGACTGGCCACCATGGCGTCCCATAGTACCAGGTGCTAGACTGGCCACCATTTCCATAAGGCACGTCTATCCAATGACAATCACACATAAGAAGATGGAGTGGAAAAACATACAATAAAACCAATATATCTGGTTACAATATATATATATATTGTTTATTAAACTCTCGCCAATGGACATACTAATACTAATAATTTAAAATTTCAATAAAGATGGCATATTTTGTTTTAAGAATTACAATAAACTAACAGAACAACTAGCTACATACGAGGGAGTACCAGCATCTTCGAAAACTAAGTATTTATTAGGAAAATATACTGATAAACCGATGAGGAACAGCAGAATATACATACACAGACATTGACCTTACAACTATATCCTAGTATTGACGGTACAACGATATCGTATCGCCACATGTCCATACACCAACATCGTATACATATCGTAATCGCATAGTATTAGTATATTTAATGAGAATATCGTATGATCATATAATATTGGTATGTTTGTACCGTATCATCGTATAGTACAAACGTACTATGCGAATAGTATACAAACATACGATATCCGTTCGTATATACGATATATCCGTACGGATATGGTATGAATATACCATACCCGAAGTGTGGCTTTTCATTCTACTGAAAACACCTCTCATTTTAAAGAAATTATCGACTCCAAAGAGTACCAAATATTAGGGGCGGACCAAATATTAGGGCAAATAGTACACGGCCACACCGTTAATATATCGTATACATTTACGGTATTCTGGTACATTTATACCGTACACAAATCTGGTATGTTTGTACGATACAAACGTACCAGAATTATACACATGTATAAAAATCATATAAACGTACGATTTGAATGGTATATCTATACGATATTGGTTGGTATGTATGGTACAAACATACTGTACGTTTATATTATATGCATATCGTATAGAAAACATATCGTATTGGTATAGTATACGATAGTATTGGTATAGTACGTATAGTTGACCTGCAGAAAAGCGCTACTGTACATGTACATATACACCAACATGGACGTTACAACGATATCGTCGTGTCGCTACATGTACATACACCGACATTGGCGCTACAACGATATCGTAGTGTCGCTATATGTACATACACCGACATTGGTGCTACAACGATATCGTAGTGTCGCTACATGTACATACACCGACATTGGAATTTTTTATATTGATAAAAATAGTAATTGGCATTATTCTAGATCGTCATTTATTTGCGCTTATTTATTGAGTCGTTTGTGGGCGCATAATTTTAGTTTGGTTCTATACTTACTTTGTTCCGGTATAGGGTTGATAGTAATTTGAATTGTTATTGTTGTGCCTAAGTCATTATTTTGAGGTATTATTTTCTTCAAATTTATTTGTAAATTTGTGGTACATTGAATTAGTAATTTTATTGACGTTCTTTGTTTTTTATGGTTGTTTGGCAACAAGTACAAACGTGCACTTCATTGGTGTATTTAGATCACGTGATTTTCGGGTATATATAGGTTGAACGCGAATTATTTTGCACGGGTTGTATTCAGTTGTGTGCCTACTGATAAGAATTAATTTTCAAATTTTGTTGTGAAATTATAGCCGTGAAGTGTCCATCCCGTGGCACACTGTTTATTAACAAGGCTAGAACGTTTCATTCTGCGGCAATATGCCGTTTTAAAATTATAGTTTAGACGTATGTAAGTTACATACGCAGTTTCTCAGAAATTTGCGACATAGAACAAAGTGTAGTGTGAAGTACACCGGTAATAGCGGACGGATCTGTTCGTGCTAAGCGACAGGCGGCGCAAAAGCTGGATTACAAACAATTGGCGTCAAGCGGTAGGGAAGCGGCAATACCTCCTCCGGTATTGCGGACAATGATGGCATCAATCCAGACTGCATTTACGCCAGAAAAAGAGAACTCTGTCAGTGTATCAATGAGCGGTCTGGCGGTATCCCGAGAAGGCGGTGCGAATGGTGAGGGTGTTTCGTATCAGAGCGGTGCTATTGCTGATTTGCCCACCTGGCAAGATGGCGACGAGGAATCAGAATTGGAGAATTTAAGAGCGGAATTGGCGAGCATTGAGAGGGAAAAGTGGCGACTGAGTGTGCGTGAGGAGAAGGAGCGACTGAAATCGAGGATCGAATTCGAGGGCGTCGAAGGACAAATTCAAGGAAGGTAAACATTTTCAGCTTGAACAACCAGTAACCGGCACAGAAAGGATTCCGGACAGTAAGTCAGTGACACTAACAACTCTAAGAGAAAGTGCAAACTTGAAAGCAAGAGCACACAAACAATTGAGAGACTATGGTCTAGTTTCTTCTGATGATGATTATCAGTCGGATATATCATCTCAGTTGCAGTCCGATTCTGAATCCTGGACTTGTTCGTCAACTAGACTTAGAAAATCACTGAAATCCGGTATTACTGTTAAGGCGGCCGATAAAGTCAAATTGCAACAGAAATGGCCACATACGTTTTTACAGTACGAGTATGTGAACAAGGCTGTGGAATTTGACAAGTTAGATTCCCGATTATTTATAGCAGGAGAATTATAAATAATTTCTGACGAGTCCATTTATGATAATGAAAGAACCGGTAAGATAGTATTGTTGAAAAAATTGGTTTATTATTCAAGCATGTACTCCTTTGAAGGAAGTCAAGCATTTTATGCCGGATGGCTCCGCCTGATAGAATTAGGTCAGAAAACTTGGCGGGACGATTCGCAGGTTTTGGAACATGCAATTTTGTCAAAATTCCTTTCAATGGAGAACATGCCGAATAAGAGATCAGTGGGAAAATCATTTGGGCCTAGATTTGACAATATTAAAACAGCAGGCAAGGAATTTGTACCATCTGAACGCATCTGGTTCTGTTCAGCATTCAATCGAAATAAATGTTCAAAGAAAGCCGATCACATGGAAATTATCCGGGGAAGGATGCATCACTGTTTGCACATATGCGCGGAATGTTGGCAAAGAGATGGCAGAAAAGAAAAACATCCAGAATGTTCAAAAGACTGTACGCATTCACTCGGGTGACTTTCGGTTGATCGTCTTTCGTCATTAATAAAAGAAAATGAAAACCTGTCAAACTTATTTTTACCAAAATTTGTGGATATTGCAAGTAAAGATATTCGGGTCACAGCGCAGCAAGTAATGCATGGTAAAACTCTGGGATTAGCACACAATAAAAGTGAAATTTGTAATTCATCTAATGATATGGATCAGCAAACATGAGTTCCCTTTGGGATGTAAAAAAGAACTTTGAGATAAGAATTTTAGGGATAATTGTAAAAATCATAAAGGGGCTAGGGAATTTCCAAATGAATTGAATAGATATTTTGAAAAATAATTGAAATGTAAAACTATTTTGGGGCCATTTGTAAAAAATCCTTTTTGTACAAAAATGGTAGTGTCGCCGTTAAATTCGGTTCCAAAAAAGGATACTTCAGATAGGAAGAATTATTTTGGATTTAAGTATACCAAAATGTAATGCACTTAATGATACAATTAATACAGATGAGTATTTGGGGGAAAAAGTTACTTTCGTTTATCCAAAAGTGGATGACTTAGTCAGATTAATCAAAATTAAGGGAACTGGTTGTCATTTACTAAAAGTCATTTAAAATCCGCATATAGACAGATACCAGTATGTCCGGGAGAATACCACAAGTTACGGTACACATATAACAATAATTTGATGTTTGACACGGTGTTGAGCATGGGTTTGAGATCAGCAGCTCAAATTTGTCAACGAGTGACCAATGCATTAGTATTTATCATGTTTCAAATGGGTATATTGTTACTCAAGTATCTTGATAATCTGGCATCAGCGGAGGTACCGCAGTTGGCAGAGTTCACATTCATGACAGTACAGGGTACGCTGGAAAAGTGTGGTATTGTAGAATCTAAGGAAAATGCTTGCAAGCCTTCTACAAGAATGATTTTTATAGGTGTTTTATTTGACACGGAAACATTAACATTGGAAATAACGGCTGAACGATTACAAGAAATTCTGGAATTGATCAACGCCTGGTTGTTAAAATTCGAAATTACACAACGGGAATTACAGTCTTTCATAGGCAAATTTGTTCCTGTGTAAGACCATGCAGAGTTTTTGTGCAACGTTTGCTTAGGTTTTTGAGACAGATTTATATCTCCAGTTCTCGATACCACAGTATTCCAGAATACCTGAGAAAGGATTTGTTGTGGTGGAATGACTTTTTGACATGTTATAATGGTATTTACATGATGGCTATAGCGCGGATTGGTCCAATCCCGATAGTGTACTCTCAACTGATGCTTGTATTGTTCAGAAAACAATATTTTCATGCTGAATTCCCAGAGGAGATTCACAAATTGAATCTGCATATTAATGAGTTGGAAATGCTCACAATAGTTGTGGCACTGAAGTTATGGGGAGCTGAATTAAAGGATCAGCGAGTTGTGATATATTGTGACAACCAATCGTCATGCACTGTTATTAACAAAGGGGCAACACTGGATCCACAGCTGGCGGAATTGAAATCACAGTTGAGGAAGTCTACAAAATCTGGTTATGCGACGGGTACGTCGAAGAACTTGCGTATTCAATGGGAATCTTTTCTTTTATTTTGTTTGTTTTTCAGTCTGAAACCGATGCCAGCATCAACTCAAACCGTTTCACTGTATGCTCAGTTTTTAAGTAGATCATTCAAATCTATTGATTATATTAGAAATTACATTAGTGGAGTAAAAACTATGCATATGTTGATGGGGATCGAGTTAGATCTGAAATTGTTTCTTGTTAATTTGAGCTTAAAAGGTATAAATAGGCTTATTTCGCATTGTGTAAGGCAAGCCCTTCCTATTACTCCGGCAATATTGGTCGACATTTACGGAAAATTGAATCTGACTGATAGTTCAGACGCATTTTTTTGGTGTTTATTTCTGTTTGCCTTTTTCCTTTTTGCCAGAAAGTCAAACTTAGTGTTAGAAACTAATACAGATTGTTCAAACAAGTATTTATTAAGGAAGAATGTTAACTGGTGTAATGGAAACCTGATAGTGAATTTTAGGTAGACTAAAACTTTACAGTTTGGTGAACGCATTTTACAAATTCCGTTGGTTAAATCTGATTCTTTGTTGTGTCCGGTCTTAGCTCATGTTAATATGGTAAAATTGGTTCAGGTCAAGGAGGAAAAACCTTTGTTTTCTTTGCCAAATAAGAGGGCCATTACGTATCTCATGTTTCAGAAAAAGTTGAAATTCATTCTGAACAGCATGGGTTTAGATGCTTCCAAATATTCATCTCATAGTTTTCGACGAGGGGGGCCTACCTTAGCCTTTAAAGCGGGAGTACCGGTATCTTTGATACAGTTGCATGACGATTGATGCTTATAAAAAGTATTTGATATATCTGATAAGATTATTGTTGAGGAGAAGATGAACTTTGTATTGTGATAGTTAACTGTATATTGTTTGTTTTGTTCAGGGATAAAACAGATGTTACTTATTTCCGATTCCATCGCGAAGTACGTCCAGGATGTGACTTGTCTGGAAGTACAAAGTTATTCTGGAATTACAATTCAAAGACTAACGGAAAAGGTTTGGAAAGACGTTATGCTACAACGCAAAATTGATCGTGCACATTATATTATTGTTCATGTAGGAACGAATAATATTCACACACTTAAGACTTATGAATTTCCTTCTGCTCTTAACGATTTTTTTTTAGGAATTAAATCGGTGAAACCTACAGTAAAACATTCGTATTCCGCAATGTTGCCTTGTCCAGTGGATTTTGATAGTACAAGGGATTTAGTTACCAGGGTAAATAACAGAATTATGAAATTTTGTAAAATTCGTTAAATCCCATTTCTAATTACATATCGGCCCTTTGTTTCAAAAAGTGGAGTTCCGCACCGTCATATGTTTGCTATCAGAGATGGTGGTTTACATCTGAACAATGAAGGGTCACGTGTATTAACTAATTTCTTTCTTCAAGTGGTTAAACGTTTACGAAATTCATAATCATATTATTTGCTAATTATTGTTCACAGATGTGAATCGATTTCTTGCTGTTGCGTTTTTCTGCTCTGTTTCAGGAAGGTACTCTATATGGCAGAGGAGTGTAGAACCTTCTTGTTCGGAATGATATGGTTGTTTTGAGTGTTGCAACCGGGTTTCCGCTACGAGTAGAAAGCGCTACAGTCAGGGGATCTTTTCGCGTAAGTAACAATAATAACACGTATTATCCAGGTTGGCGCTAGGTTTTGTGATTAGTAGCCAAATTTGACTAATAAAATGAAAAAAATACATTATTGTTAACATTTGCTCAAATATTTATAAAATAGGTTCTAAATCTTATTATTGGAATAAATGTCAATTTTTGAAATATTGGACTGACAAAAGGAAAAATTAAATTACTGTTAACATTTGCTCAAATATTTGTAAAATAAGTTCTAAATCTTATTATTGGAAAAAATGTCAAATTCTGGAATATTAGTAGGGCCAACCTCGATTATGACGTTAGGGTTAATATTCGGTGTGCTAGCAGTATGTAAATCTTTATTTTGTTTGTTTTATTTTGTTTGTTTTGTTTAATTTTTATTTGGCCGTTGGGTTGGCGGCTAGAGAAATGTACCAGTATATTCTCTATTTGTGTATGACTTATTGAGGTACTGACCTGCATACATGTACGTAAGGGATTTGTGGCATTCAGTGGGAAAATGGCTCAGAGAGAATTACAACTTTTGTAGCTCCAGATCAGGCTACACGTCTGTATAGTATGGTCGGGATATACACTGTTGGTCACTAGGTCTAATTAACACTTATGCTAATAGCTGAACAGGATCTATACTTGGTTGCCCTATTTATCAAATGTCGGGCCATTGATTGTCACATTATACTTCTGTGCTTATGCAAGGTCGGTTAATCAGATGTGTTCTGTCAGTGACTACTGTTAATAGTCTGATAATATTTTTTTTGTCATTTAATATTTTATTCTCTTTGCTACATGTACATGTACAAATACAATGATATGATTAAACATACAGTTCATTAAACATAGTACAGCTGTTCTGCCAGTTCAACAAAAACATGAATACATCATTGTCTGTATAATTAACCTAAGAATACATGTCTACATGTAACATTGAGTTTTTAAACTAAAATATAGGAGTCTATATAGGGCATATGGGCTATGAGATTGGTATAGGTCGGAGAAGAAAAATGTCCAAAAGTGGGGGACGGGGTCAAATAAATGGTCCGGGCTCATATATATACATTCGTTGGTTCTTATATCAAATGATTGTGTCTACGTATTTTGTTCTATAAAGTCACTCCAGTTTTGAATGAAAAGTATCTAGTTTATTCTTAATAGTGGCAATAGTTTCTTCTATTTTTATTGTTTGCTTCATATATGTGTTAAAGCGGCCTATCGATGGCTGCGTTTCGTCGTATTTGCACATATAAATTAAATACTTTGCTAGAAGAATTAGGAAGCTTATAATCATTGTTTTATTTTTACAGTCGACCTTCACGTTACACAATGATATGTTTTCATATGTTAAATTACTATTGTAGTCTAGTCTACTTGTTTGTAATAGTATGTTGATATCCGACCAAAACGATTGTATGACAGTACATTCCCAAAAATAACATTATGCTTATTAGAATCCACATTCATATGACAGAATCACATAAGTTTGAAGGTTTTAATTTGCATTTGAATAAAAAGCCATTGTTTGGAATTATTCTCATTAAATATTTGTACTGAAACGCACGAAGTTTTGTGCTTATTGTGCTTTTATATGACAGTGAAAAAATACCTTTCCATTCGATATCTTGTTTATTTAACTCACTTTCCCATTTAATTATATGTTTTTGCTGTGTTAATTTCATGTTTTCATCTGTATATTATATAACATTTTATTAATATGTTTTGATGATAAACATTGATTTATTTTGTATTTCTGTGTTTCATTATCCAATGGCACGGTTTTCATTTCTATTTTCCATTCGTTTTTAATATTACCTAATAATTTGTAATATCTCAAGAAATCTCCATTATTTATGTCATATATATTTTTGTTTTTATATCGTTGAAGCTGTAAAAGTCTTTTATTCTAAAATCATATATGTGTTTTAAATACATTATACCTCTATCATACCAGTCTTTATAGAAGAAGGTTATATTTCTTTCATTTTTTATGTTTGAGTTATGCCATAATATTTCATATGATATGTTGGTATATGAATGTTTATAATTGATTTTGCACCAAGATGTTAACATATTGTTTAGAAACGAATATTTTTTTACAAGGTGTTTTGTGTCATTTGAATTTAGATTGCTTTTAAATAGTACATTATCACCATATTTACTTAGTTCCTTATTATATGCTTTTTTTAGTTGATTCTGATTAGTACAATTTTAAGCGTTTTATCCATGAACATTTTAGTGAATTGATGAATGCATGTATGTTAATCATTTTCAAACCACAGTTTTCATAGTTTTGTATTATAGTTTTTCGTGCTATTTTATCGGGTTTACCATCCCAGAGAAATTTGTACATTATGTCATTAATCTGTTTGATTGTTTCTTCAGCCGGGTTCTCTAGGACTGTCAGTGGGTATATTAGTTTTGGTAACGCGAAGGTCTTTAATACAGTTATCTTGCCGATTAATGTCAAGTTCCATTTTTGCAGTTTGTTAAACAGTTTTGAAATGACTTAATTTTTGGTAATAAATTTAGTTCATGTAGCTGTGTTTTATTGTTTGTGATATTATTCCAAGTGTTGATGCATGGTCGTTTGACCACGTATATCGATTGCTATTACACCATTGACTTGGGTTATGCCTAAGTTCCCCAATCTTTAATGCTGTACATTTTGATTTTATTAAGTTTTAGACCTGATATTATTGAAAAAAATGTCTAGTGTGTGTATTAGTTCTTTAAATGAATTTTCAGATCCATCAAGCGTGAAACTTGCATCATCTGCGAATAGTGTTTGTTTTATTTCATTTTCACCTAAAGATAGACCTTTTATTTCTACATTTGCATCTATTTGTCTCGATAAAATCTCTATACAAATAATAAAAATGTAATGCTGATAGCGGACAACCCTGTCTAACACCTTTTTTAACACTGAAAAAGTTTGACAAATTGCCATTATTCGAAACACAAGTTTTTGCATCGTTATAGAATAGCGATATCCATTGTATTAATGAATTACCAAAGTTAAGATTGTTGAGGCATTTTATTATAAATCCATGGTCTAGGCTATCAAAAGCTTTCTGGAAATCTGCAAAGAAGATTAAACCTGGTGTATTGTTTTCATTAGCTTCATTTATTATTTCTATAAGTGTCCGTACGTTTTCTCCTATATATCTACCTTTTATAAACCCCGTTTGATTCATGTTGATTATTGTGTTTAATACCTTTTTTATTCTATTACCTATAACTTTTGTCGCGATTTTATAGTCTACATTCAATAGCGAAATTGGCCTCCAATTATCAATTGAGAGGGTGTTTTTATCTTTCTTTGGCAGTAACGTAATGATCCCTTGTTTTTGTAATTCAGTTAGAGATCCATTTTCGTATGAATAATTTATCGATTTTATGTAGTGCTCTTTTATATCATTCCAATATAGCTTATAAAATTCAGCAGTTATACCATCTGATCCTGGACTTTTTGAATTTTTCATTTCTTTTATTGCTGCTACACATTCATACTCGTTTATGTAGCCTTCACAAGACTGTTTTTCATTTTCGCTTAGTTTGTGATCAATTAAGTTGAAAAATGTATCATTGTTGTGATTTATATTAGTATCTTGTTCATAAATATGCATATAGTAATGTTCAACATGATTAAGAATATCTGTTTGGTTATTTTCCATTGTTCCATTTATCATCAGTTGTTTAATTGATTTTTGTTCACATCTCTTTTTTTCTAAGTTTGCAAAATATTTCGTATTCTTTTCAGACCCTTCGACCCATTCAGCCTTCGATCGTAATAGTATTCCCTTTATTTTCTCATTAGTCATTTCAGTAAGTTTGTTTTTTTCGACATTTAATTCATCTAATTTATGTAGATTGTTTGGATCATGTGATAAATTTTCTTCTAACCTTTTTATATTGAGTACTATTTCTTTTTCATTTGCTCTCTCTTTTTTTTTCATCATACTTGAATATTTTATTGATTCATTTCTTATTGTTCCTTTAATTAGTTCCCACATAGTATTTGGATTACATCCCATATTTTCATTTATTGTTTCCTGAATTGATAGTTTAATTTTTTGTTTGTATTCTTCTTGTAGCAATATACTATTATTTAGTTTGAAATATCCTGGCCCTCTTACTATTTGGTTCAAATTTAACTTGAGCGTTACTGCTGAATGGTCAGACAAAAACCCAGGTACTATTTCGCAGTGTGTTACTGCATTTAGTAAATTAGATGATATTAGGAAGTAATCCAGTCTACAGAATATTGGTGGTCTATGATTAGAATGCCAAGTGAAACGCTTACTGTCTGGATGTCGCAGTCTAAATATATCATATAAATCATTATCGTTTATTATGTCATTTACTTTTGTTGAACATCCTTTGTTTGTATCTTTTCTTCCATTTATTTTATCTAAATTAAAATCAAGAACGTTATTAAAATCGCCTCCCAAAACTAGGTTTCACTATTATTCTCAATAACTAAATGTTCCAGTGTTGTAAAAAATGCTATGTCTTCAGTATTGGGCCCATAAATGTTTATTAATACTAATGTTGTATTGGATGTACATATTTTTAGCAACTGCAGTCGTCCTGGAATTACATCTTTGTATTCTATAATATCATATGAAGTGTTTAAATTAAGTAGGATTCCGATTCCTGTACGATTGGAGCTGTTACCAGAAAGAAATATTTCATTTTTCCATTCGTTTTTCCATTGGTCTATACATTCATGTGTACAATGAAGCTCTTGTAGAAAGCATATTGCAATTTGTTTTTGTTTCAACCACGAAAATAGTTTTGTACGTTTGATTTTATCCCCAAGCCCGTTTGCATTGAAGCTACATAAGTGTGTGTCCATTGGTTGTATTGTTTATATTTTTGCATTCACAAACTACATGATTACTATACACAATATTGTATTGGCATATAACGAATAGTGGCCGTTTCCATGAAGTATCACATATAGGATGGTTAGCTTTATATTCATATAGGCTAGGATATAGTATATAGGGAAGAGGTCGGTATGGGTAATGTGTAGTAATAATTGAAATAGGTTGCATTCGGATTGAGGAAAATGACATTTACTACTCAAAGGTCAAAATTCAATGATATATATGTTTCATCAGTGATGAGGGATGTCATTGTTTAAACAAATACAACAACAAAATCAGACTGCGCATGCCTCAATCAGGCCACACATGTGTGCATACCGATCAGGGCCTACACTGTCCGTCCACTCTATATATTCCAGGAAACCGATTGTGTCTGGCGACTCGTATATGTTACATATATTTTAAGATGTGAATAACTGCTAATTGAGAAGCACAGTCGTCAATAATTAACTACATATGTATACCAGGTGGAAGATCGCTGTATGTACCCATCATATAGAAAAAAAAAACCTTATCAGGACCTGGATGTTACGAGTACACAGTCAAGAATGTATTTTAGTATATACAAATATATCAGCTGTGTTTTCATAATGTTGACCTTTGACATATCAACACACGCACATACGCACACAGACACCCTCTAGCACACATCCACGCGCACGCACTCTCACACACACACGCACACACGCGCGCACACACACGCTCACACACTCAGCTCACGCACGCATGTACACAAGTAAGGTCAACATTATATGTAAAAAACTTAACACGTCTTTTTTTTTTTTTTTGTTCATCCATATCTGTTGATTGTTTTCGTTTGTGAGCAGAATATGTGTGTGTGTTGTACATCATATCAACTTCTTTTTTATTTTATTTAAGTGCAATTATGTTTGCTTTTAGCGAAATATTTGCGAAATAAAAGCAAACATGTAATACAGATATGGATGTTCATACACAACATTGTATCCGCTTGCAAATAGGTAAACATGTTGATACGTCGTTTCTTAGATAATGGTATTATGAAATCCTGTGACCAGTATAGATCCAACATACATGTATAAGTGCTATGCGGGTTGTTGAGAGTTGTATCCGACATGTCTGCTACAGTGTCCATACTATTCTAAAAAACCACCCCAGTAATGCACAGCGGCAATGTTTCAAGCGAACAATAATTTAAAACTGTGGAATAATAAGCATGGCATGATACAAGTTATTTTTGTTCAACTGTTCGTAGTTTGCTCACCGTCTCTGAAACCGTCTCTGAAAGGTACTCCAAAGAATATATAACAGTGCAGGCTCGTATCAGCATGCACATCCGCGCAGTCTGATCAGGGCCTACACCGTTCTCCTGTCAAGTATTTGACATTGCATCACATGTTTGAGATAATAAAAACATCTACAGTACCTGTATTCATACAACAAGAATGACCCAAATGAATACCGTATATAATGAAAAACAGATGTCGTAAGGACCCATCTCTCAGACGGTGGCTATTTATATAGACCTTCCAACTCTCACAGTTCGAGAAACGAAAACAAATGTCGTCTGCTTATATTTATTTTTATCATTTTTTTTAATGAAAGATAGCTTCTGACGGGACACGAAAATCGTCTCCAATGACGGCGACTCTCGTGTGCTGCCAAAAAACACAGCTTTGTAAAGATGTTCAAAGTAAGAGTTTTACACCAGACGACAAAATTTCATCCAGCGCAGTATAAAGTATTACATGGTGTTTGTTTGCCAATAGTGATATGATGGGAAAGAAAAACAAGATACATGCCTATTTAACTGGTTATTGTTAGTGGTGTGGATCTTGATCGGCATGCGCATGCGCGCACTCCGTTCAGGACTCACTACACTTTTGATCTGTAAAAATATATTTCGATGACCGACAATCTTAGCAGACTAAGTAGTGCATATTCACGGACCGTTAATGTTAACGTGGATTACTCTTCAATCAACCGGGGATGTTTTGATAATTGCATGTATGTGACATGTAACCAGTATAGATCCAGCAGATTGTCGTTATATGTCGGACTATTTCCGTGTTCATAATACTATAATTTATGATAAGAAACTGACATGGGATGCATAATAATAACACCTCACAATAGTAGGCAGCGAAAAATGCTTCGTCAAAACATCAATAGCTTAAACTGTAGAAAATAATACGCATGACATTATACACACTATTTTAGTTCAACTATTTGAAGATTGGTCATCGGCTGGGGAAAAAGGGCATTGAGACGCATTCAATCGGTGTATTTCCGGATTAGCATGCGCTGATAATTTGTTGTTAGTCATAGAATAGTACGTAGCACACAATTGATAACACAGTGCAAAATAATATTCCAATTATTTCCCTTTGTCTGACTTGGTTATTTCACTTCCAACTAGATCGTAATAGAAAGCAATTGACTTTTCAACGATAGAGTAGTGTCGCCACATGTACATACACAGACATTGATGTTACAACGATATCGTAGTGTTGCTACATGTACATACACCGACATTGACGTTTCAACGATAGAGTAGTGTCGCTACATGTACATATACCAACATTGGTGTTACAGCGATACCGTAGTGTTGATAGGCCGACATCACGACGTCACGTGACATCGTTGAAAAATTGCTAATTTCTTCACTACGTCAATAGTAGTGTGTGTTTGGAGTTATCCATTCATACTGCAACCCACATATTTGTAATCAATGACGTTACATCATTTAAATGAATTTCCGCTGCCTTTTATATAATATAAAACGTGATTAAAAACAACTGTTTACACCTATAATACACCAGATGGCCGCGGCCCGCATGTCGAGGCGTTATATGGTTTCATAGTGTATTTATTTTAAGCCTTAAAGTAAGAGTTGTGGAGATATAAGGTATGTAAAACTTTGAAGTCATGTGACCTTGGCCTTGGGCATGTGGGCCGCATGTGGAATAATGAATATATGGGTGGCACTAAATACGTATTTAAAGTTTCAAGTAAATCGGAGTAATGGTTTTGGAGACACATGGTTATGTAAACACGCCGCATAGCGCAGAATCCTGATGCCATTGTGACGACTATGTCTCGCTTCACGCAAGCTGGCTCGACAAAAATAAATACTAGTATACAATTGAACATGCAACAGAAAATGTATTTCCCTATTATTGCGGATGTTTTTTTTAATTGTTTGTTTGTTTGTTGGTATTTAACGGCATATCAACAGCTAAGGTCATCTAAGGCCGGGTCAATGGGTTTAGTACTAAATCACATATATTACCCGTACACGTACATGTACGTGTTCAAGTACATGTACAAATGGGGGATCCCAAAATCAGAACTGAATAATTACAATATATATACATGTATTCAGCCCTGAAATCAGATTAATCCTGAACTGATGTCAGGTCCTCGCCACACCATAATCACTTGGCCCCTCCCAAAAGCAGTAGGATCAGTAATAATCATACTACTTTTATAACGAGAAATAACCCAATTCAACTCCCAGGTAACAAAATAGCCAAAGATAAAAATGTACCTGAGGGCCAAACCAAGCAACTCGTGATTCATATAAGGAGAAACCCCTACCGTTAATATATGCCGTCAAGTTCACCCGACCATCCACTCACCTTTTTTAAGTGACTTATCTCAGATATCATGTTAAGTGATATTTTGCTTAATGCACCGAAAATAGCATATACATATAAACAAATCACACCATTGTATTTGATCACATTCTCATAAATATGCGTTATTTAAAAAGAATGCTATCAGAAACGTAGATAAGCAGGGGAGATAATATGGCTTGTCATAATTTGGTATTTTCGCTACACGATAAATTGTAAAACTTCTGCCAGTGTATTTTTGTTGTGAAAAGATTATGCTATTCCCATTTAGAAAGTTGAAGGTCCCACTATAGAAGTTACTGTAATCAATTTAAATATAATAAACTAGCACCAATTTATTGCTAAAAAATGTTTATATAACTGAAAAAATAACTCGCAGTATTATAAACAGATTTTTTTACAAATCCACGAATTTTGACAGGTACAATTGAATATACTACTGTCTGTTCCACGTTTTGCTGCCGACGAACTTTTGGTTATTAAACACATTAAATCTAAAAAATATTTAAAAGTAATTACTTTTTTCATCAAAAACAAAAAAGTCACCCTTCCCCCTAAAAACTTAATTTGATGAAATTCCTTCAAATATTGAATAAGGGAAAAGGAGGAGGAGGAGGACCAAAAGGATAAAAAAGATTTTTTTTGGAAATTGACTCCGAATAGATAGCTTGGAAATGATGTAACTAAGAAAACATAGGTTAAATTTTAAAAAATCGATCCACAAATAAAACATTATTAAAAAAAAAAAAATCTATTTTTAGCCCCATGTTAAATTCCCATAGAAAAATCTTGTTTTCGCCATTAAATAGAGGACATTCCATCGAACATTTCGAATAGCGGGAAATAATACACGAGTGTGCGTCGGCTTCCGCGTAAGCAACGAGTGAACGTAGCGAACGAGCTTCTTGCACGGACGCCGACGGACACGCCGAGTGTATTATTTCCGCTATTCAAACATGTACGATGGAATATCCTATTTATTACACTTCCACGGCGGATACATATGCACATTTAGTCTATTTTTGATATTATAATCAATGAATTGTGATGTGTGCATGAATAGTTATACAATGACGTGTTTTCCCGCGTTTTGACGTTACGTTGTGTGACGTCAAATGTGACTTCATGTAAACTTTTTGAAATCCAAATTACGCAGCTGTTACTATGAACCAAATGTATTTGAGTGCATGTTTGGAATGTGTTCAATCACATTAACATTATAGATGAGTCGAGACCCTTTCCAAAGTTTCAAATAACTTTATTTTGACTGTAATAAAAATTAAACATTATGCATGGTAGCTCGTGGTTTACAAGAAAATAAGCGCCCAATTACGGATATTCTCTTCACTGTCTATTAGTTGTAAGGAGTTGATTACGGGTTTTGTCTCACAGCGAAACCCGTGCAAATAATTTGCAAGAGTGTAATAAATCAATATTTGATGGAATTTAATTTTTTGGGGAGGGTGACTTTTTTGTTATTGATGAAAAAGTGCTTACAATTAAATCATTTTTAGATTTAATGTGGTTAATAGCCAAAAGTTTGTCGGCAGCTAAAGGTGGAACAGACAGTATTTTTCCTATGTGACCATGGTGACTCCTATGAGTTTGTCTGATTTTCTCGAATTGTCTGGTACTCCCGCGTACATATTATAAGCCCGGGGCACTAAACCACACGTGCATTAGAACAGTACATCGTCAGCATGTGTCAGAATTATAAGAGACCAACATAGAACGAATATATACACGTACAGACTCAGTGTATATACATATTATGATACAGTAACATTAAAGGTGCATGCCCACTCAGTATGTTATAATATAGGGAGACGGATAGCTTTGTATATTCTGTAGATATGACATTTTCTGGCAAATTAAACATTAATTCACCATTACCCCACGTATTGACATTATTATACATTTTATATCAGACGTATATTTCCACACTGATATCAGGGGCGATAACTGTGTTTCCTTAAAATGTTAACGGACATTACTATTTAGTCTCTGTATTTACTGCTTGATGTGCAATGAGCATACTTTATAATCTGTCTAAAATATTAGTTTTTCAGGTGACGCATTTAATTAGTATAAATAATAAAAAAATGGCATGCCTCATTTGCATATGAAACTAGCCTGATACCACCGCGAGTCACTATCAGTAAAATACATATTACTAAATGATTATATCTGTATATATGGGCACTCGTAATGCTTAGAACTAGTGGAATAGTGACACAAGTCTTCACTTATTTAATACCTATAAACAACATGTTGTGCCTACTGAGTGTACATTTAAATGATATGTGTGGTATCAACATCAGGTGATCATGTCACTGTGCACATCCTGCTTTAATAATTGTTACATGTACCTCAACGTCTGATATGTAATACCATATTAACAAGGGTACGGAAAGAACTATGAAAGTCGAATAAACATGGAATACCTGCATTCAGATTCATACATATAATATAAAGTTCAAATACAAATGTGTTGAAATCGAAATTTCCATGTATTTCTCCTTTGTTCTATACATGTGCATACGTCACATTGTTCTAATGGTACGTTCTCTCCAGTGACATATCAGGTCTGTCTATATAGAATGTATATATTACACTCTGGCGAGTTATTGGTACGTGTTTCTCTGTGATATATATATACAAATAATACACCGTGAAGAGAACACCCGTAATTGCGCGCGTGCTATGAGCTACCTTGCAAAATGTTTATTTTTTATTACAGTCAAAATAATGTTATTTGAAAACTTGGAGAGTCTCAACTAATCTACAAATGTAATGTGATTTAACACATTCCAAACATGCAGTCAAGTATTCTACCTCTAGTTCATGGAAACAGCTGCGTAATTTGGATTTCAAAACCTTTGTAGCATGACGTCACGGTTGACGTCACACGTCACACAACTTGACGTCAAAACGCGGGAAGCACGTCGTTTATGCGCATAGCGCATGTATAATACATTTTCTTCAAGTTCATTTAGAAGTTACAGAAATATAACGGTGCATTACACCACTCGGCAGCAGTAATTTACACCACTCACGTGTTCACCATTTGTTGATAGAAATTACGTCAGTAACGTCATAATGACGTGTTTCCTTCGACAAATCAAATCATGTTCTCGGACACACTCTGAGTCGCGAGACAGTCACCGTCACTACGACCCGACTCCGGAAATTAATTTGCACAACTATTGGCCATGTGTTACGCTTGATTCAATTTATATTTATCAAGTAGTGTGTGTGAAATGTAAGAACATGTTCATTTAACCAGTTGAGCTGATTATATGAAATAATGACCTCGTGATTGGGTCCTACAGCTAAACAAACTCGGTTCGCTACGCTTACTTGTTTGTTCAGCCTAAGAACCCAATCGCGCATTATTTCAATATAATCAGCTCCCCTAAGTAAGCAGTAATACTATAGTATACATATTAATGCACGACTACACCTATCATTGTAATAAACAAATTACGCTGGTTATAAAATACTGGAAAATAACTAACGTTAGCATGGCGCGTTATTTTTCTGTATTATAAACATATTTTGTAATTGATGGTTACTAAATTATTTTATTTCACTAGCGTTTATCATGTTTATAATGACAAAATAAAATATAGAAATGTCACACGTTTGCTTTACTGGTACTGTCTACAAGTGTTACCTCAAACTCTCTTAAGTCAAACTACTGCAGGGCTCCAGATAAGTTTTGTATCTAAAGTATTTTACCCCCAGATTTAAAATTCAATGCGTATTTTACTTCACAAATGTATTATTGATTTTCTTCCCTATTAAATAGGGAACAAATGATGAAAAATAAAACAAATTTAAAGATTCACTTATTTGAGCTGCAAAAAGCAAACACTGTTCGCTTTTTGCAGTTCAACTAAGTAAATTTTATCAACTTTATTACTGTATTTTCACTACTCAATTTGAAAATCAATAAAATACTTAAAATACATCAATACGCACATTATCTGGAGCTCAGTCAAGTTCTGGGTCCCAAGTACAAGTTTTCCTATATAGCAACTCTCGTTAAAGGTACATAATCATAAGGAAGCTACATAGCAAGTTGCAGGTCTGTAGATATTACGGTTTAAAAGTTTTACGAGTTACAAGGCAAAATTGCCAAATTCTAAGTAAAAAAGGGGGAGATTATCCATGACCCGGGGGTCGATTCAAAAATATAAATAAACTTTGGGCACCTACTCATCATAAGGAAGCTGCATACCCAATGTCAGGTCTGTAGCTATTACGGTTTAAACGTTTTACGAATCACAAGGCAAAATTGCCAAAATCTAAGTCGAGATGGGCGAGATAATCCATGACGGGTGACATATCAAAACATCTAAATAAACTTTGCGCATCTACTCATCATAAGGAATCTACATACCGAGTTTCGGGTCTGTAACTATTACAGTTAAAAAGTGTTGCGAATCACAAGGCAAACTTGCCAAAAGTTGAAAAGGAGGAGATAATCTATGACAGGGGGTTGAATACAAAATTGAAATAAAGTTTGCGCATATACTCATCCTAAGGAAGCTACATACGGAGTTTCAGGTATGTAGCTATTACGGTTTAAAAGTTTATGGGTCACCAGGTTGGTGACGGCGACGGACGGACGGACGGACGGACGGACGTTCCAACATTTTGGGTTTATGGGGTATTTCCATTGTTTGAAGAACAATGAAAAAGCCCCTAAACAACAATAGAGTTTATGAGCTTACGGAATATTACAAAGGAATCTCGCCCCTAAGCTCTCAAACCCCCGGACGTTGGCCCGGACGGACGGACGGACGGACGGACGTTCCAACATTTCGGGTTTATGGGGTATTTCCATTGTTTGAAGATCAAAGAAAAAGCCCCTAAACAACAATAGTGTTTAGGAGCTTACGGAAGAAATCAGAGGAATATTTTGTGTTAGGCCACGCCCCTAACCTCTTAAACCCCTGGACGTTGGCCAGGACGGACAAGGGTAACACTAAACGCCCCCTCCACAATCGTGGTGGTGCATAAAAACACCCCCTTTTCATAAATGGCCTAGTCGGAAAATCATTTTGTGACAGTCGAATTGATTGCAAAATTAACATATCAAAATCCATTCCAGTTACTCAGGGGTGAAATGGTTAAATGGACTATATCTCAGATGATGTCTCACATATTCAATACGTCGTTTGTAGACTTTTTGGCTGAAAATTACATGTATTTTGCTTGATCATATTCTGAAGAGTCTCTATTTGATATTCCAAAGGCAGTAATAAACAAGGGAGCCAATTTTGTGATAAATTTCCACTATTCCTGTACCTTCATAAATTGTGAAACATAACATGTTTTGCTTCTCTCGGAAATTATAACACTATACTACCACATGTATCACCTGTAGAAATATTTTTTCCATTCTGGACACAAGAATAATTTACTTAAATAAATTAAAGTGTGTAAACAATGAGTCAATACATTTTAAAGGTACATGCCCACTCAGTAGGTACACACGGTTCTTTATATCAGAGACATCATCTGAGACATTTTCTGGCAAACGAAACATTAATTCACCATTACCCCACATAATGATTGGCATTATTAAACATTTTATATCCGCCGTGAAATTCCACACTGATATCAGGGGCGATAAGGTAAAATGTTAACGGACATTACAAGTTATTCTCTGTATTTATTTTTTGATGCGCAATTATCATACTTTAGAATCTCTCGAAAATATTATTACATGTATTGTATATGAAAATAGCCTGATACCACCGCGAGTCACTATCAGTAAAATAAATATTACTGCAGCATTATAGCTGTATAGCCGGCACTTGTATTATTTAGAACTGGTGGAAGAGTGACACAATTATACACTTATTTAATTCGTATAAAGAACATTTTGTGTCTACTGAGTGGGCATGTACCTTTAATAAAGGTTTTATATATACATTTCAGATTTTTGTTACGTGAATCATAGCTACAGTTGTCTTCAGAAATAAGCTATGAATCTATAGTTACACTATAGTTTGCTATAAATATGTGTTATCTCTTTCTGCGCTTATCCGGGTCTGCCTCCAATTCATTTGTCCATTTGGTATATTTTTTTGTTTATACGTACACAACAAATTACTTAATATTAACCAATTGCACAATTTCATTTGCTTGAAAAAGATGTTTAAAATCAGAAACGGTGATAAACGGGGAAGATAATTTGCATATACATTTTTGCTACACAATTGTCAAAACGTTTTTGCAAGGCTAGTTATTTTTCAGTATTAGATATATAAACATTGTTTTGCTAATCATATTTTATTTCAGGCGACTCCTGTGAACAATTGGGTTCGGAAATACGATTCAAATCAACAATTAAAGTAGTTTGCTAATCTGTTTCAACAATTTCCTTGCATATATGTGGCTGTGACTGGAGAAATGGGACTGATGGTATGTGTGACCAGTGTAATCCTGATACATTAGCACACGTATGTAGCCTGATATTGATCTACATTGCTTGTCAGAAACATGGCGGCTGTTTTACTGATGGAATGGCGAACAGAGCAGATCCTGATCAGACCTTGCAGATGTACAGGGTGATCTGTATCTACACTGCTCACAACACTCATAAGCCCCATTCCTCCAGTCACAGCCATATCCTGATCAGACTGTGCAGATGCACAGACTGATCAGGATCTACACTGGTCACAACATAAGCCCCATTCCCCCAGTCATAGCCACATCATTGTCAGACGGTACAGATGCACAGACTGATCAGGATCTACACTGATCACAACATAAGTCACATTCATCCTGATCAGACTGTACATATGCACAGACTGATCTGGATCTACACTGCTCACAACACCCATAAGCCCCATTCCTCCAGTCACAGCCACATCCTGACCAGACTGTACAGATGCACATACTGATCAGGATCTACACTGGTCACAACATAAGCCCCATTCCTCCAGTCACAGCCACATCCTGACCATACTGTACAGATGCACAGACTGATCAGGATCTACACTGGTCACAACATAAGCCCCATTCCTCCAGTCACAGCCATATATGAGACCACGTGCTTTTTTTGGCTGAAAATTTTAAATATTTCTTTCCGCACCGAAGTATGTGTTGTGACCATTCATTCGAACCGTCTCATCAAGTCTAGTCGAGACGGTTGACATGAGTGGTGCAAAATATACTTTCATGAGCAAATAGGGAAAAGTTTATCAATTTAGATACCTGCGAATGTGTATCCCGCTGTAATGGGCAAACTACTTCATACATATAGAACCTCTCTACACCGGACACCGATGGAACCCGTGTGATGGTAATTTTGATGGGTTTCACGGTAATATAATGGCATGTTCGTGATCGCAAAGCACGGAAACATGTCTCGGAGTGGTCGTATGCACATGCATGCCTGATTTACAGTGGAACATCTCTAAACCAGACACTATGGGGCCTCCCAGGTTGTCAGTTTTAGAGGGGTTGCACTGTGTACATGGATGTATGCATGCCAGCCCGCAAGCTGTGGATGATTTAGATACGTCATGCCTTGCTGAATGATAATACTCCCGTAACTGTCACTTATCACTGTTGGTAATGGCTGTTCATGATGTGGAGTGATCATATGCCTTATTTACGGTGCACCATCTCTAAACCGGACACCCTGGGGACCTCCCATGGTGTCCTGTTTAGAGAGATTACACTGTAGTACATATGTAAGTATGTATGTGAGCTAGTTTGTAAAATGTAAGTGATTTCGATACCTCACATGACAATTCGTTAGCTATACACACGTGTACAACATTATTTTAATGTGTATGCCACACAGGCGGCAGTGTTTTTCATTGTCACAATAAGCGTCTGGTCACAACGTCTGTACGATACGGAGCGCGATCCCACGAAGACATCAGTGGACGACGCGAACTTCCAGAGGTAACTTCCATCCTTATAGATGACGTGAATGGTATCATCGCAACAAACCAGTAGGTTGTCGTTCTCGTCGAAAGACATCACACTTGGATTACATATCTCCTCATGTTTAACGTCGTACATGACATCCCCAGTAGCAGTAAAACACGTTATACGATGCTGAGTATAGTCGGAAACGTACACCGAGCCTCGCGGGTTCACAGTTATGTAGAACGGCTTTGAGAATATGCCTACATGATTGGCGTTCAGCCCAACCCGCCGTGTCACCGCCCCGTGTCTATCTAGCACCAGGACGTGGCCACCGCCTCCGACATAGCCAGTCTTACACACGCCGGTGTAAATCTCCCCGGCGTGGACAGCCACACCGTAGCACTTCAGATTGGCCTTGATTGTGACGGTGCGGCCCGCCTGTAGCGTGCTGCCCATGCCGATCCACTGCAGCTTCTTACTATCCGGCATCGTCACTATGACGTCGTCGGTGCCGTCGGCGGCCACGTCCCAGGGCCCATCTGGTAAACTCAGTGTTGATTTCAGGGACAACATTTTATCAAGGAGAATCACCTGCTTATTTGAATTGTCAACTAATATAGCCTGTCCATCGGGCAGGATCGTGGACCCGGTTATGTATGTAGATGGAACGTTTATCTTCGTTACATAATCAACCTGCATATCGATATATGACGCCGGTGTAGACACGGGACATATTGAATGCGATATTGACGTTGCTGGAGTGATTAGCAATTCTCCTAACTTGTCGACACGACATAGGATATCGACCAGAGATAAAGACGGAATGTAGTTAATGTCGGCCCGGTACGATTCTGTTTCTATATCTGCGACAGTTAAGGCCGTACTATGCCGTTTAGCGCGTAATTTGTTAGCAACCAGAACACTTGACAAACCGTCAGCTGCTGATTTTGCCTCGTCGGTGTTGTTAACGTCAGTGTTTACCTGGCGTAAAAGGACATCACACGCACCAACGTGTCCCCTCAGCAAGCCCAGCTCTGTCTCGATTATTTTGTTGACATGGGCCAGAATTTCTCTTTCTAGACGTTTCACCATTTCGATTATCTTAGCCTTGAAGGCTTTGATTTCTGCAACACACGACTTTTCCATGCGCTTCAAGGCGTCAATACCGTTTTCCCTCTCCGTCTTTATATTTTCAATTCTCGCTTTCAGCTCGACCATGGCGTCCAGAGCGGCGGTGAGTTGTTGCCCACATGTAGCCGCCTTTGCCATGTCATGTACAGACACCACATCGCACCTCCTGTGTTTCGTCAACTTGCACGAATCACAGAAGATTGCATCGTGTTTCTCACAAAATAATTCCATCAATTTATCATTGTGGTCGGCGCAGTAAGATAGAAAACACGTTCCAACATCAACCTGTCCAGCAGATGGCAGACCGGGAATTGAATCCAGTTGATGATCTCGCGACAGTTTAAGACGTCCGTGAATTGTGGCGCATGGCGTACACATGTACTCCTCACATTGTTTACAATACTTGGCCGCCACCTTAACCAGTCCGGCGTGTTCACACGGGTTACACAGAACTTTCTCCGATGTATGATCAGCGTCTGTTGAGCCCCCGACACATGTCATGTTGAATGATTAAACTTTACACTAAATGCTTAAATAGTACCCTAAATATTTAAACTGAACGCTAATTCCTTATAGGTACAAATGAGTAGGCGTTTCGTGCCCGTGTATGTTTGTAATCTTTCGGCGAGCAGTGATGTATTCCATTCGAGGTCTAGAATACTCCGAGTATTCCGAATTTCAACGGCAGATATACAGGTAATCTCTCTATACCGAACACCCTGCTTGGAGGTAAATGAGCTATTCTAGCGTTGCAATGGCAGTTATTCTTCAATATTATAAACATGTTTCTTCAATCGTTGGTTACAAAATTATTTTATATACATGTATGTTAATTACATTAGCTTGTATAATCGGAATTTCTTTCTACATTTGGTATTATATTATCATTTCGCAACAAAAAATAAAAGACATTCAAAATTTTCTTTACAAAAGGATAGCGAACATGTCAAATTATGCCAAGTCAAATTATCTCCCCGTGCTATATATACCAGAATATATGTTACATATATTTAGGAATGTGATCAAATAAAATGGTGTGATCACAGAGCATGAAGCGAAAAACCACATATTATATATCTGAGACATTATCTGAGACAGTCACTTAACTACCGTCAATAACCTATTATAAACAAAATTGCTACGACGCTCCATACCTCTCGCGAGCTAACATCAAGCTCTTTAACCTTAGCGATAAGCGCTAGCAATAAGCACTAGCAATAACCCCAGCTAGCAATAACCCGCTAGCGATAACTTTCGGACCCATTAGCAATAGTTTATAACGGACCAAGCGTGTATTATACAAGGATACAAGGAACAAGATCACACAACGGACTGTGAAGAATTTGTTGTATAGATAATAGTAATATAATAAAAAGTTACACTTCGAAAATAGAACTTCAAAAATATTAAAATACAAAAATAACACGAAAATGGGCAACTAGTGACCCCAAGAGGTACCCCAATTGTACCCCTTAAGGGGAATGAGAGTGACGGCATGAACCCGGGCCCCGTCTATGTTATCCAGTATATATGTCTCAATAATAGGAACACACCATTGAGTGGGGGACTTCTCCCGAAGCACTTGTAAAAACATATGATTTATCCGACTATGACAAAAATAACGCGAAAATAGGCAACTTGTGACCCCAGGACCCATATTGCGACCCCTTCTGAATGTGACGGCAGGAAAAATATTGCGAACCCCCTTCAGGGGAAAAAATGTGGACGGATGAACCCCCGTTTATGTTGTCTAGTATACATGTCTCAACAATATGAACACACGATTGAGTGGGGCACTTCTCCCGAAGCACTTGCAAAAAAGTATGTTTCATCCGACTATGACACAAATAACTCGAAAATAGGCAATTTGTGACCCCAGGACCTATATTGCGACCGTTAAGGGGAATGTGACGGCATGAACACCCGTCTATGTTGTCTAGTATACATGTCTCAACAATAGGAACACACGATTGAGTGGGGCACTTCTCCAGAAGCACTTGTAAAATAATACGTTTATCCGGGTATGACAAAAATAACGCAAAAATGGGCAAGTGGTGACCCCAGGACCCATATTGCGACCCCTTAAGGGGAATGTGACGGCATGAACCCCCGTCTATGTTGTCTAGTATATATTTCTCAACAATAGGAACACACAAATGAGTGGGGCACTTCTCCCGAAGCACTTGTAAAAAAGTATGTTTCATCCGACTATGACACAAATAACTCGAAAATGGG
>CM055277.1:14045345-14208674 GCA_029237695.1 Conchocele bisecta
ACCTTGTATATGTATAATAGTATTGTAGCATTAGTGAGCCACATTGTTGCGTAGTAATATTTTATACAGATCTTCGTACGAACATTTTTATGGTACGAAGTTTAATGAAACGGGCCCCGGAACTATACCCGTTGAATGTGCTGCTTGAACTCCTGCGTGCCGACGTCACTATCACCGAGCTGCGTGCGCAGTGCGTACGCGTGCTTGAAAGCCTCGGTAACCCTATGCCACGTCGACACAGCGTTGTTCACGTTGGATACACTGTCCCTTGAGAAATTGTAGCCTAGACCGGGGACAGACAAACAGAGAATACAAACCTGACCAGCGTAATATTGGTATATTCTGATCATACTGTTAACAATTAATCACATGAAACATCGCATATGTGACTGTGACTGGAGAAATCGGGCGTATGGGTTATGCGACCAGTGTAGATCCAGATCAGCCTGTGCATCCGCACAGTCTGATCGGGATATGCACTGTTCGCCATTCCATCAATGAAACACCGTGGCAGGTTTCTAACAAGCTAGATATAGAGTTTATTCAACTACCATTTATAAATAACGATTTTTTTCTGAGACATCTGGAAATTCAATAAAGAAACGAGTGAAAATTTCTTCTAAGACAAGCTTATGAGGTTGTCAAAATTGACAAGTTTGACGTCAGTGTAAGAATTGTTTCTTCGCCGGAAATGACGTCAAAACATGACGTCTATGCATATGCTCAATAAATGTAAATATATCAATTGTTTGCAAGAAAATATTGTTAATGTGAAATTCATCATAATGTTGCACTTACGAACATTTTACTCGTACGAAGCATAGTGAAACGGCCCCCTGAATATCAGTCTCGGATTCGTCTCGTTGCGCGAGCCGAATCCGAGAATGATAATCGAAATGTGATATTCAGGTGAGGCAATCCGTGCATTGTTGTATCATATATCTCATTGCTGTAATATGGGTCATAATAAAATAATAATTATTGTATTTTGAGTCGGTGTACACGAGATTTACGGACTTTCGAAAAGTTATATTCACCTCGGCCTTCGTGAATATGAATTTCATCATGCCCGTAAATCCCTTATATAAATCTCTTCAAAGATAATACTTGTATAATACCAAACTAACCTAGCATGGTATTCTATTTGTCAGGTATTTTATGCTAAAAAAATTGCAAGTATTCTGTTCCTTTTGTTCAAATGAACGCGGACTTGTTTGTCTTGCGTCTTGTCTCTGGCACCATTCGGTAACGTCACGTGACGTTAATTAATCACGTAAATGTACACAAAAGAAACTTTATACAAACAGACACTAACGTTAGCATGTGTTTTCTATTTGTAGAAAGAGCGACCTTGACAATGGACGTAGGTACGTCGGCATTGAACGCGACACATAATAGAGTGAGAACGGAATTTCATGTGCATTATTTGACCTTGACCTTGGACGTAGACATGTGGATAGAACGCCACACATCGTCTCATCATGGCAAACATTGATGGCAAATTATTTGAAAATCCATTCATCCATTTAGATAACATAGAGCGCAAACTAAATCGTATGCGCATGTTTGACCTTTGACTTGAATGTGTGACCTTGACATTCGACCTAGACATAGAGGATACCTGTAACCAGGCTAGTGTCTTTTGATATCGAGTTTATCAGGCATCTGTAGGAAACGCGTAGGAATTCCGATGCTTGCCGAGGAATTCCTACCGTTTCCGAGCCGAGCCTGATAAACTTGATATCAAAATACACTAGCCTGGTATTCTATTTATCAGGTAACGTTTTATGCTCGAAAATGACCACATATGACGTCGATATATATGAACAGAACGCGGACTTGTTTACGTTGCGTCATTACACTGACGTCATTCGGTAACGTCACGTGACGTCATCCGACCAATGGACCGTCAGTTTTCACTTCGTTGTAACCCGGATGTTTATATCAGGTCAATGCCTGATACAACAATACCAATGTTACCATGCTTACCGTTTAAAATGTTAAGTATAAACTGATACACCGCTCCACTCGACGGAAGTGGGGGTGAAAACACCGTCGAGTTGCCGTGGATTTTTGAGATGACGGGATCGCTCACGACTGCCGTGTAATTAGCCAGATCGGACTCCGTAATTATGCCACCTGCGTGAAACGTGCAAGACGAAATTAATACGGGTGAAACACTCGGACCTGTGACATAACGACTGCTCAATAAAATGAGTCCATTACCCCACCCACCTGTTGTCGTACTGCACGCTACGTTTCTATAGAGAAACGTGATGTACAGTACGGCACGAGGTGGGTGGGGTAACGGGCATTGCACACGAAATCCAGTTAATAAATAGAAACGTAACGTACAATACGACAGCATATAGGTTGGGTAACGGGTATTGAAAGATACATCCAGTTACCCCACACACATGTTGTCGTCCTGTGCACTACGTTACTATAGAGAAACGTAACGTACAATACGACAACATGTGGTGGGGTAACGGGTATTGAAAGATACATCCAGTTCCCCCACCCACCTGTTGTCGTACTGTGCGTTATGTTTCTATAGAGAAACGTGACGTTGAGTATGACACGAGGCGGTGGTGTAACGGTCGTTGAAAAACAAATCCTGTTACCGCACCGACTTGTAATGGTGATGTACGTTGCATACCGACTCAATGTGTTGATGTAACGGGCATTAACAAATAAATCCCGTTACCCCACCCACCTATTGTGGTACTGTATGTTACGTTTCTATAGAACCGTAACGTACAGTACGAACGAGGTGGGTGGGGTAACGGACATTTAAAAATACCCAGCCACCTTTTGTGGTACTGTGCGGTACATATCTATATAGAAACGTGACGTTGATTACGACACGAGGCGGTGGTGTAACGGTCGTTGAAAAAAGTAGTCCCGTTACCCCACCCACATAGTGTCGTACTGTACGTTACGTTTCTATAGACAAGCGTGACTTACAGTACGACACGAGGTGGGTGGGGTAACGGGCATTTAAAAATAATCATGTTACCCCACTCACCTGTTGTTGTACTGTACGAAAACAACGTACAATACGACACCAGGTGGGTGGGGTAACTGAATGAAAATGTAGTTATGACCCGAGTAAGCGTATCTCGTCAATGCATGATACAACACTATTTGTTATCAGTCAGCAGAGATCCAGATAAGCTGCGTATTGGCGTATTTTACGCACTTATTTTAGCAGAATACGCGTTGATTATTAAAAGTGGGAGTACAAAATACTCACAGCAATGCGAAAATACGCATTGATTTTCAAATCGAGTATTGAAAATACTGTAATAAAGTTGAAAGTTGAAAATTGACTTAGTTGACAGTTAAGGGAATTTTTAAATTTGTTTTATTTTTTATCAATTGTTCCCTATTTAATAAGGAAGAAAATCAATATTACATTTGTAAAAGTACAATATGCATGTAATTTGAACTCTGTGGGTATGATACTCTTTACATACAAACCTTATCTGGAGTGTTGAGTCAGCGTTTATTTGGTCATTGCATATAAATTTACCTGTAGCAGATTTCACCAAAATTGCCAAGCATACTTATCTAGCTAAGTATATTTTGAGGGAGTAATCATGTATATGTTCCGAAATGCATTATTTCATATAGAACTAACGATTGCATATATTTGATGATTAAACAAACGTATGCAGAATTAGTATACTGAATTGATTACATTATTTCTCCCTCACAGTGTACTTACATGTAGCAATATAAGTATACTTTGCAATGTTGGTGAAATAGGCTACTGATAAACTGTAACTGAGTAGAACATAGTTGGAATCCAACAATTACTACGACATACGTCGGTGCCACGAAAAATAAACGTGGGAGCCTTAAGAAGAAAAGAAAAGAAAGAAAGAATGGCAGCTGTGATATCGTTGTACATACCGTATATTATAATGTACGAAGCCCAGCAGAGCCGGGACGTAGAATTCTTTTTTTTATTAATTCGTTCCCACGAAATAACAATTCTTTCCCTCAATTTAGCAATTCGTTCCCACGAAATAACAATTCGTTCCCTCAATTTAACAATTTATTCCCACGAAATAACAATTCGTGGAAACGAATTGTTATATCGAGGGAACGAATTGTTAGATTGAGGGAACGAATTACTATTTCGTGGGAACGAATTGTTAATTCGAGGAACGAATTGTTATATCATGGGAACGAATTGTTAATTCGAGGGAACGAATTGCTAATTCGAGGGAACGAATTGTTTTTCTGAGGCAACGAATTGTCATTTCGTGGGAACGAATTGTTAATTCGAGGGAACGAATTGTTAAATTGAGGGAACGAATTGTTAATTCGAGGCAACCAATTGTTATTTTGTGTGGGAACGAATTAATAAAAAAATCCATGTCCTCTGCGGGGCTCCGTAATGAATAACGAACATGACAGTACTAACCTGCATCTAAAATATCCAAGCTAATGTCACGTGACAGACTATTCCTTGTAAAATGCACTGGGCCCTTCTTTAGCAATGGTTTTCCATCGTCTTAGCTAGCACAGGTTGTCGCATATAGTCCCCTTCTTGGAACGGTGTTTTAGTGTCCGGGTTAGTCACTAGCTTCCTGAAATACACCAGTCTTATTAAAGCTCATGTCCCATATGTTAGGCAACACAATTTTCTTTATGTGAATGAATTAATGTATAAGTATGTAACTATTCCACCAGTTTTAAAAATTAGCAGTGCCCGTTATAGATACAACGGTATATAATCATTTAATAATCTTTAATTTACTGATCATGCTGATAGAGACGTGCGGTTGTATCTGGTCATTTTGATATGCAAATGAGGCAGGACATTTTTTAAATATGTGTACAACTAAATGCAATTACCTGAATAAATATTTTATCAACATATACCGTAAAATAAAGTATGATCATTGTGAATCAACAATACATACGGAGAGAACAAATAACTGTTAAGGAAACACGGTTATCGCCCCTGGTATAAAACTGACAATTCACAAAGTATAATAATGTCAATTAGCACATCCGGTAATGGTAAATCAATGTTAATTTTGGCGGAAAAATTACATATCTAAAGAATGGACGAAACAAAAATGTTTCCCTATATTATAACCTGGGATGTGGGAGTCCCGCTATAAATAGGTTACCGAACTTGGAAAGTCACGAGCAACGAGTATCTTCCCTTAGAACTACACTACCGCCTGCGCTAATCTCGCCAATATTCTCAATTTATTTATTTAAAATACTTGAATGAATGTGTTTTTGAAATCAAGCAGTTTGATTGTCTGAGCCTCAGCTGTGCTACAGCTCAGGCTCAGGCAATCAAATTTGTTGATTGCGAGTTGGCATTGGCAGAAACGTTGAATAATCTGGGTACGATTAACACGGGCGGTTGTGTACCAATGTATTATCTGATTTGGAATTGTCGGGTTTTGTCGATATGACGTCACATTGCTTTGTTTAAACCACAGGTGCAAGAAAAATAAAACTGATTATGCAGTTTCTAATACAATTTTTACCTAGGCATCACGGGACGGTTGAAAATAGCCAAAATTGGCTGCTTTTCTGACGGCGGCGGGTGACTTATAAAAATCACCCCCTCTCACAATCAGTTAAGGAGGCTCTTGCCAGAAGTATTGAAAAATACTCGCAAATGAAGTACAAATCGCGCGCCACAATAAAAATGCAGTAACCGCATCATATGTGTTCAATTGTATACAAAGTTACTACACCCACCTATTTTTGGGCAGAAATTTCAACACGACTGAATTTGTCGGAATTGTTTTCATGAAAACATGAGACACAGATACTTCGTTATGTCTTGTTCTATCACTTGTAACACCACATCATTTTCTGAAAATGATTTCAAAGCAGGTTCATAACAAATTTTCGCTACAAATGCCCAAAAAATACCATAAATTCTGACTCGAAACCGTACCGGCGAGACGGCATAGCAGGCGCCATTTTCCAAGATGTCAAAATCAACCGGAGCTAACATTCATTTTCAAAGAATTATGAAATACTCTAAAAAATACACATATTCAAGCGTCCCAAAGTCAAGAAATATTCATCAGCCTATTTTTCTAGACAGACTGGTGTAACTTACAGGGTCGGTAGTGAAGTATATAGCAAAGTATACTTTGAGGCAGTAATCATTTATTTTTCCTGAAATGCATTATTTCATATAGAACTAACAAATACATATATTTCATGATTAAAAGTATGCAGAATTATTATACTGAATTTATTACATTATCACAGCCAAATTGGCTGTGATAATGTAATAAATTCAGTATAATAAAAATTAATAAATTTATCATAAAATTGAAAATTTCTCCCTCAAAGTATACTTTGCTACTAAAGTATACTTTGCAATGTTGATGAAATAGGTTACAGGTGACCGTTTCACTAAGCTATGGATAGTTTTCGTGGCATGGGGGAGTCCTTTAATTGCGTAGGGCAGAGACTTGATGAATGTGTGCCCCACTATGTCCAGTTTGATGGTTGGCTCCAACAAGTTTTTTTCAGGAACACGATACACATGTACTTACTTTAAATGTGGACACTTTTCGTGGAATGGGACCTGCTGACTTTGTGCCCCATCCTGCCCAATTTAAATGTTTGGCTCCCACACGTGTTTCAGACACAAGATACTTACTGTAAGTACGGATAGTTTTCGTGGAAGGGAAGTGTTTCTTTAATTGCGTTGGCGAGGGATCTGGTGACTTTGTACCCATCCCTGCACAGTTTGATCGCTGGCTCGAACAATTTAGCCCATGGAAGACGACCACCCAGTTTATGGGCTGCGTAGAGCCCTCGTATCTCACCAGGTATACCGACGGACATACCCCCTAGACGTGTAACGGTACATTTTGTGAAATTTGCTCTTAAACCAGCTTTTTGACGTACTGATGTACGCCGCAAATTTGAAAATTACAATACAGTTAACCCTATATTACAATACAGTTAACCCTATATTACAATACAGTTAACACTATGTTACAATATATTACAATACAGTTAACCCTACATTACAATAAAGTTAACCCTATATTACAATACAGTTAACCCTAGATAACGGCACTCGTTCCACACGATGAACATCATATTCGTTGCAAAAATAGGAGAAATATGGACATTTCACACCACGAGATGAACATATATGTCATATTCGTTGCAAAAATATGAATATTCTATTTATTATATACCGCTCCATTGAAATTAGCAGTTTTTTAGACTGTATACGGTAATGAATGTGTATTTGCAGCCTATTTGCAGTCCGGCACTGCAGGTGCGCGTTATGAATATAGATAGCGGAAGTAGTCGTATTTTCACCGGAAGATGTTTATTTCATCGATGAGAACATATGACTTGTATTTACATCGTATAACTATGTATTTCATGGGTAGGTATATAATAAATCAGGGTGGTCATCCCAAGCGACATTTTGAATAAGGTACACGCCGAATTTGATAGAAAATCGCTCGATTCGAGAAAAGTAATTTCTCAGCTTTTACGTACGCAACCGATTCTGATGAAATAAAAGTAATTAATTAAAGGGTATCGTACCCGCAAATACGAGTACTTTCCCTGGTTGTAATCCGCATTATGCTAACCATTTTAGTTTTTCCAAACATTCTGGAAATTTAATTGTGTGAACCTTATCCACGCTTTTCAGAATCGGGGCAACAAAGTTCCCGAATGTTTGGGAAAGCTATAATAATGTTTATCGTAATGAATGCCGGTTACAATCGGGAAACCTACAGTCATTAGCGGGTACGGTGCGCTTTATTTTATAAAAATCGGTTGCTTACAAGCTGAGAGATTGACATTTTCTTATCACGAATCGAGCTTTTTTCTTCCAAATTTGGTGTGCACCTTATTCAAACAGTCACGTGGGATGACCACCTTGTACAGTGCAACCTCTCTACAACAGCCACCAATGGGAAGACGCAAACTGCTGTTGTAGAGAGGTGGCTGTTGTAGGGAGGCTAATGCTGTTTATTTATTTTCTTCGATAATTCTAATCAAAAACATGCTTTGGCAACATTTTAGAATCATTTCCAATGGAAATGATTCTAAAATGATGCAAAAACATGTTTTTATTGAGAAAGACAGCAAAAGCAGACGACAATTTTCGTGCTCAGCTCAGGTTAGTTACAGGGGAAATCATCCATTTGGGATATAAATAGCGGCTGTTATAGAGAGGGTGTTGTTGTAGAGAGGTGGCCGTTCGGGGAGGTTCGACTGTATATGAGACCAAGTGCCTTTAAAATCGATATCACTCGTTTTAACGAGGTTATATCGTCCAATTGGTCTCATCTTGACAATATACACGTACAGTAGCGCTTTTCTGCTCCTTACCTATTTGTATATACTAATATCGTATACATATCGTAATCGTATAGTATTGGTATATTTAATGAGCCTATCGTACGATCATATAATATTGGTATGTTTGTACCGTATCATCGTATAGTACAAACGTACTATAAGAATATTATACAAACATACGATATCCGTTCGTATATACGATATATCCGTACGGATATGGTATGAATATACCATAATCTGGTATGTGTGTACGAAACAAACGAACCAGAATTATACACATGTATAAAAATCATATAAACGTACGATTTGAATGGTATATCTATACGATATTGGTTGGTATATACGGTACAAGCATACCGTACGTTTATATTATATGCATATCGTATAGAAAACATATCGTATTGGTATAGTATACTTATAGTATTGGTATAGTACGTATAGTTGACCAGCAGAAAAGCGCTAATGTAGTGTGTCGTCTTAGTGCAATACTTATGCAGTTAGAACGACATATTATAAGGTGTGTTCAAACGACTTACCTAACGCATTATCACATTAAGTAGATGGCAGAAATAGGTCATCATATTTTGTACACGTGTATTTACGGAGCCCCGCATGGACATGGATTCTTTATTAGTTCGTTATCCCACGAAATAACTATTCGTTCCCTCAATTTAACAATTCGTTCCCTCGAATTAAAAACTTAGTTCCCACGATATAACAATTCGAATTCGTTCCCTCGAATTAACAATTCGTTCCCACGAAATAACAATTCGTTCACTCAATTTAACAATTAGTTCCCGCGAATTAACAATTCGTTCCCACGAAATGACAATTCGTTCCCTCAATTTAACAATTCGTTCCCTCGAATTAACAATTCTTTCCTACGATACGAAACGAATTGTTATTTCGTGGAAACAAGAAGTTGTTAAATTAAGGGAACTAATTGTTATTTCGTGGGAACGAATTGTTATTTCGTGGGAACGAATTAATAAAAAAAGAATTCTACGTCCCCTGCCGTAAGTATTACCTTCTTGTGAGGACAGGTTTTTGTCTGGTGTAAACATATCCTCTGTTGCTCCGGCAGGCGCTTGCTCGCGGGCATTGACCGTTCTTACTTGACCAGACGCTCTAAAACTAAATTAAAAGTTTCAATCTGGAATAACCCGAAGAATCCGGCTATCACGCATCTACATACATATCGTCGATACATTTAAACATATTGATCAGTAGTTTTAGAGTATTATAATTATCTCCCTTGTTATGCCTTGATTTATATATTGTTCGAATATGTGTTTTAAACAAACAGTATGTGTAGTTTATGACAATCTATTTATGCATTGTCGGACATTTAGATACACTACACAATGAGCGATCGTAGCTAGTTATTTCCCTTTGCAAATCTATTTATAGAGATCCTGTCCTATGCTGTATGTCAGCGTTTATTTCATACCGAGTAGAACAAAAACTGAGTTTTGCAAACAGAGTAGACCCAGATCAGACTGCACATCTGTGCAGTCTGATCTAAGTCTACACTGATTGCAATAGCATTAATATGTGTGGAAATAGGAATGTAGTCCCAGATTAGGTTGCGCTGATATGTAGAATGAGTTGGATCAACACTAGTCGAAACCACTACAATGTATATTGACGCCGTTTCACAGCAATTCATGCGATATTCACTCTTTTTACAAGCAATAATGCCATAAACTACGGAAGCCCGTTAGTAATTACGAGATAACATATTCGTTTTCTGTAGAGTAACATTTTTTTTTATCTCGTAGTTACGAGATAACATATTCGTTTTTCGTAGAGTAACTTTTTTATCTCGTAATTACGAGATAACATATACGTTTTTCGTAGAGTAACTTTTTTACGAGATAACATATTCGTTTTTCGTAGAGTAACTTTTTTTTATCTCGTAATTACGAGATAACATATACGTTTTTCGTAGAGTAACTTTTTTACGAGATAACATATTCGTTTTTCGTAGAGTAACTTTTTTTTTATCTCGTAATTACGAGATAACAGTTTTCTGTAGAGTAACTTTTTTTTTATCTCGTAATTACGAGATAACATATTCGTTTTTCGTAGAGTAACTTTTTTTTATCTCGTAATTACGAGATAACATATACGTTTTTCGTAGCGTAACTTTTTTACGAGATAACATATTCGTTTTTCGTAGAGTAACTTTTTTTTATCTCGTAATTACGAGATAACATATTCGTTTTTTGTAGAGTAACTTTTTTTTTATCTCGTTATTCGTTTTTCGTAGAGTATCTTTTTTTTTACAAATGGAGACGGTAGTTCTGCAAGGGGGATAACTGTGTCTCGTCGTTTCGCTCTAATCCGGTTCGCACTGAGTCGTTTCGCACTGGGTCGTTTCGCTCTCAATATTGTCCTGGGCATGCATACACAGTTTCAAATCAATCCGAGTAAGATGGATGTTAATTTCTAATCAACGAACAATGCAATAATGTTCTATCATGTTTAACTAACATTTGATAATTTGTCATTTCCATAAATCCAATATGGCCGCCAAAAATCACTAATATTGTAATAATCGTTAAACTTAAACACTAGTTTTCAATTAAACCGCAAGTATATACCTAATTGACCGACTATAATAGCTTAGCCCTACATGTATCTTGATGTGCTATATTGACATTTTGTGGAATGTGGGCAAATACCACTTCATTAACATGATGTGAATCCTGCATTAAAAATATCTGGCTATATTGGGGCAGCAGATTGCCATCTACAACACCTAGGTGTCAGGCAATAAAACCAGCAATAAATATCTCATCACCAAACTGCTCACTGACCATTCACTGACCATTCACTGACCATTGTGCTGTAATTACATGTAGCCATTTTTTTTTTTATTTTTGGGAACTACTTTATGGCCTACACATCTCCAGGTCAAATGGGAATAGAGCATGTTACATGACTGATGTGTGCACATATGTGTATTACATCTGTTTCTCTACATAAATTCCTACTAATCCTAGATCAGTTACAAGTCTGACCATTCAAAATATGTGAGATTTGCAAACATACTGTTAAGATTAACTTTTATGGTACATCTCTAAACCGGACAGAAAATGTGATATTCATCCTGACTTTCAGTGGTTAAATTTTCAGTGGAAACTCTCTAAACCAGACACATTGTGGATGTTATATGAGCCAGGATCTGAGATAACCACCCTTATCACATCACTGTATTTCGCCGATACTGATTTCGTAAAATCGCCATAGTTTTCGTAAATGTTGCTGCGACTGGAGAAAGGGGTCTTATGGGCTTATTGATTAATCTACATCTTTATCTGCTGCAATGCTCTTGTTGCTTGATATTGATCTATGTTGTCATCTAGAGGTATGCTTGCTATATCATTGGCTGAATGGTGAACATCGTAGGCCCTGATCAGACTGCGCGGATGCGCAGGCTGATCTGGGGCTACGCTGGTTGCATAACCCATAAGACCCCTATCTGCAGTCACAGCCACAAATGACATCGAAAATTGACACAGATTTCAGATCTCATGCAGAATTAAATTCGGCATGAGCTCTGAAATTTGTGTCAATTTTCTATGTTATTTACGGAAAAGTACTTGATTTAGATAAACCAAATTTTATGCTGACACATATTCACATTTCTTTGTCTAATAGAATGTATTAATACGTGTGCCTTCTTCAAGACCATGATAGCCAGATAGCTATAGGCCAATTTAATAATCGAAATAATTCAAAAAGCTTATTTCTGAAACTGATTTTCATTTTTAAAAAACGGGCATAGCTATATTTTTCTGAAAAACATAATTATGTTGGTTGTTTTTTCATCCCTGGGGGAAATGTACATTTAAAAAAAGCACACTAATGTCCACTACTCTTAATTGCGGGCTATAAAATCAGATAACCCTTTTGAATCTCTGTAGGGCTACAGGTAACATCTGGGTATAATGGGAAGCTCACCACAGGGGTCGATGGTAAAAGGTTGGATTTCAACCTCATCTACGTTCTTCTAGATGAGGTTAGACTTTTAATGAAATGTTTACAGCATGAACTGGGTCGGGACAAATACATGTTGCAAAACACATGAATGTATTTGTAATTATCAATAGCTAAGTGATTTTAAGGCAGACTCAATGAGTGTTTATTACTAAATATGATAATTATGCTACCTGTACATATGAGGGCGGGGGAGTCCCAACAATCCTCATCTAAATAATTATATAAGAATATAACACACCCCAGCCACTGAGGGCTAACACATTTGCGCACAACACATGTAAATATCAACAGAGTTGTTTACATTATGAACAGCATAGGTCCAGGAAAGAGAATATATTATAATATATATATACATCAGAAAGTAAAACATTACTGATCATGAATTGCGCATAAATTAACAGAAGAGAAAGGAAATATCTTGAGAGTCTTTACTGTGATAAATATGTAATTGTCAGTCGGAATGACAAGTGCACGGGGCAGGTTAATAGGTGGACTTACATCAGGGCGTGGAATAGAACACAGAAAGGCTTTTTGACCGCTCAGACAGTACATACATACACATCATGTCGGTCAATTAGGTATGTACGTGCGGTTTAATTGAAAACTAGTGTTTAAGTTTAACGATTATTACAATATTAGTGATTTTTGGCGGCCATATTGGATTTATGGAAATGACAAATTATCAAATGTTAGTTAAACGTGCTAGAACATTATTGCATTGTTCGTTGATTAGAAATTAATATCCATCTTACTCGGATTGATTTGAAACTGTGTATGCATGCCCAGGACAATAATGAGAGCGAAACGACCCAGTGCGAAACGACTCAGTGCGAACCGGATTAGAGCGAAACGACGAGACACAGTTATCCCCCTTGCAGAACTACCGTTTCCATTTGTAAAAAAGAGATAAAAAAAAGTTACTCTACAAAAAACGAATATGCTATCTCGTAATTACGAGATAAAAAAAAAGTTATTCTACAAAAAACGAATATGTTATCTCGTAATTATGAGATAAAAAAAAAGTTACTCTACGAAAAACGAATATGTTATCTCGTAATTACGAGATAAAAAAAAGTTACTCTACGAAAAACGAAAAAAAAATAAAACGAAAAACGAAGGCCATGGCCATGTTGAGGCACACCGAGGTACATTGTAACTCGGTGACATTTTCCGGATGTTATTGTATTAGTATTATTATTTTATGCTGTCGTCATAAAAGCAGATCGTGATTTGACAATTCGTGACCATGTAATGTTATGCCTCGGTGTTTACCCCGGGGGACAAGCCCCCGAGCGGTAGCAAATATCATCAATTATTCAGTTTTTGGTTGCTTCACAACTGAAAATCGAACCCCTTTCACAAATGCTGGTGACGCCCATCCACCTAGTGCCACTTACGAACTTCTCACTCTAGTCCATCGACATGCTATGCACCTGGCTTCCAGCAAAAAAATAAACTCGGAAAAACTACAACAACAACAACGATTACAACAACAACAATGACCTGTTATAGTAGACGAGAAAATGGCCGCCACCGAGTCCACAGTTATGGCAGTTGTGAACACCGAGACACAGGGTAGCAGCAATGGCCGCATCCACCGCCGAACCGCCCTCACGCGCCATCATCCGCCTGGGGGTACCCAGAACAATTATGTAGTTAGTTAAGGTCTCATGAGACCGCTGATCATCATATGATTGATGGGGTGCGACGGGTGCGTACGCACCCCCATTAACCCTTTCAACACCACAGGCCTGTATAGTGTATTGGAAAAAAGTGTAGATCCTGATGAGCCGGCTCGTGACGAGCCGTCTCATCAGGATCTGCACTTTTTGCAAGTGATTTTCATACTTTTGAGAACAAAAACACCCCTTGTTCATAAATGGACCAGTCTGAAAATCATTTGTGATGATTGGATTGGGTTGTGAAATTATCATATCAAAATCTATTCCACCAGTTATTTAGGGGTGAAATCTGCCGAGGTCTGTTCGTCGATGTGCACACACTCTTGTTAGCCCTTCGCTCCGTCTATAACGCACTCCTGCGTACGGGCCTCATATGATTGAAACCTAATTCCTTCCTAAATGTGATGGGATATACGTATAACTATGTGTGAACATTGTCTGGTTACTGTATACTGTATGGTTCATGGAGTGGCCAAAAATATTCACAAATACAAGCAAGGAAAAACATACCTGCTGGCGTCCATTGTTTGCTATTTTCCCGTTGGTTTCAATGCTGCACTCTCGTCGAGTAAACGAATAGAAATGTACAGTGTGTTCCATAAACATGCACATCATGCATGTAATTGCGAAACCAATCCTACACGTGGAGTTCGTCTACATGTGCCAATACATGAGAAACGAAGCTGGGTTTCGCCAGCATACACTTCCTGTTGCCGATTTCACCAAAATTACTAATTATACTTATTTTGCTAAGTATAGTTTGCGGGAGAAATTTTCAATTTATTCATAAATTAATTACATTCGGACCAGCATACAATTCCTGTAGCCGATTTCGACAACATTGCTAAGTATACTTATCTTGCTAAGTATAGTTTGGGGGAGATCACGAACCGGCATTATCATCCGAGATAAATGACCAAGAAACCCATCAAAAATAAGATCTCTTGTGTTTTCTTGGTGTCCGGTTTAGTGAGGTTCCAATGTAGGTCATTTTCCGTGGATAGCGCGAAAACCCACATTGATTATCTGATACATCATCTGATTAGAGAGGCTTATAAACCACTCGACCCCCATCATGCTTCGAGACATCAGAAGAAGTTATCACCAGCGCATGCGTAGTGATTCGAGATCAATCGGGTGTATCTACGATGCCGAGCGAGATGGAGTATTTGGCATCTGTATCTGTGTATGCACCTGGGGGGCCGTTTCACTAAATTTCGTACGACTAAAATATTCTTATATAGTGCAAATTTAGGATCGTTTGGAAATTTCAATTGATGGATTTACATTTATTGAGCATAGGCTGCATATGCTCAATAATGTAAATCAAATAATTTTTTACAAGAAAACAATGTTAAAGGTGCATGCCCACTCAGTAGACACAAACTGTTCTTTATAGGAATTCAATATGTGTATAATTGTGTCACTTTTCCACCAGTTCTAAAAAGTACGAGTGTAATGTTTATATTACTGATAGTGACGCGCGGTGGTATCCGGATATTTTCATATGCAAATGAGGCATGATATTTTGTAATTATTTATACTAATTAAATGCTTCACCTGAAAAAAAATAATATTTTCGACAGATTATAAAGTATGATCATTGCACACAAAAAAAAAAAAATACAGAGAATACATAGTAATTTCCGTTAACATTTTAATGAAATACAGTTATCGCGCCTGATATCAGTGTGCAAATTCAGGTCTGATATAAAATGTATAATAATGCCAATCAATACGTGGGGTAATGGTGAATGAATGTTCAGAACATGTCTCAGATGATGTCTCTGAACCTTTTGTGTCTACTGAGTGGGCATGTACCTTTACAGGTACATGCCCACTCAGTAGACACACACTCTTTTGAAAATATTATTTTTTCAGGTGACGCATTTAATTAGTATAAATAATTAAACAACATATCATGCCTCATTTGCATATGAAACTAGCCTGATACCACCGCGTGTCACTATCAGTAAAATAAATATTACTAAATGATTATATCTGTATAGCAGGCACTGGTGGCACAATTATACACTTATTTAAATTCCTATCAAAAACATGGTGTCCCTACTGAGTGGGCATGTACCTTTAATGCCGTCTGTTGGGACTCTCTAGTCAGTGTACCGATTGCTAGCTTAGCGATATACACTCAGGTTGGGCTGCTTGTAAGGTTGGACCCACGCAGGGTCGCCTTGGAGCGCAATTTGGCAGTCGATGCACGGGTGTCAACACGGAACTCTGAGATGTAGGCTAATTCTAATACAATCGATTGCGTACAATTAAAGTATGATTGCAAATCTACTACGTTGTTCGTCTTAGAGAGGTTCCGGACAAGGTGCAACTCACATGGTGATCACAAGAACGTTACATACGTTAGGGATTTCGTATATTGGCTCCAAAATCAAGACGTTATGGACCACAGGAAATAAATGTTGATTGACATCAGAAACAAATAATGTAATAAAAACTAAATAGCGAATAGTAGGTTAGCGACATGTTGACTGAATGGCGAACATTGTAGGCCCTGCGCAAGTCGCCCTGCGTGACAGCTAGACACTGGGACTATATAGAAGAAGCACATAAAAACTAACTATGCAGTAAAAGGATGACTGCATGGCGAACAGCGTAGGCCCTGTGAAAGTCGCCCTGTGTGACAGGTAGAAACTTCAAGATTATTCAACAGGGGCCCGTTTCACTAAACTTCGTACGACCAAAATGTTCGTAAGTGCAAAGTTAGGATCGCGTGAAAATTTCAATTGATGGATTTACATGTATTGAGCATATGCAGCCTATGCTGGTATCTGTACTAACTGGTATGTGACTGTGACTGTGTTTTTCTCTCACAAATCTGAAAATACTTGCAAAATGTGTAGATAATGTTGAGACAGCTCGTAACGAGCCGGCTCAACTGGATCTACACAGTTTGCAAACACCTCTATAGAGGTATGTAGTATTGAAAGGGTTAAACGAGTTTACTGTCTTCATACGAAATGGGAGTTCCTTGTGACATCAGTCAACGAGTATCTATGTATGGAACAGGAACGCCATCATGCACTAAGGACACGTTCTATACCTGATCATCCTTCGATTCAAAGAGAATTGCTTCGTACTTGTGATGGAATATCTGTATGACACATATATATGCGAACATTGCCTCGTTACTGTATCCTATACGGCTGATGGAGTGGTCAACTCGGCCATCTTAGTGTATTCCAGACAACAGCCAGTTTCACCTCTTCTGACGTTTGACAAGAAACTGACAATACGAAGTAGAACACATGATATAATGTAGCTAATCATACATAGAAATGCCAAGACTACGGACTCCTATCAATCAGAGGATTAACATGTATAGAACGTCTCCTTAACTCTTTGAACCCGAGAGCCCGCTATATCGGTTTATGCAAACAGTGCAGACCCAGATGAGCCGGCTCGTAACGAGCCGTCTCATCAGGATCGGCACTGTTTGAAAGTAATTTTCATATTTCTGAGAACAACAAATACCCCCTTTTTATAAATGGAATAGTCTGAAAATCATTTTGCGATGATTGGATTGAAGCCAATCCGATTGCTATCATTTTAACGACAGCTTTGATGTGAGTTACATTTTGATATGTTATCTCCCATGCCGATTTACAGTTTATAAGGGACGTTAATATCCGTCCGCTTCGGAGTGTTTTCTAAAATCACTGTTGGCCGTTATATGTTCGGAGGATCTTTGTAACACCCCTTGGACTACGGAACCAGTATCCGACTTCATCTGGATTTCGTGGCCCTTAGCTCGTAACCCGTCTATTAGAACCTGTGGGCAAAATAGAGAATACATGTATCAGGCAAGGATTGTATTCGCAATAATTATTTTGGGGGAGGGGGACTTTTTTTGTTATTGCTGAAAAAGTTCTTACATTTAAATACTTTTTAGATTTAATGTGTGTAATAGCCAAAAGTTCGTCGGCAGCAACACGTTAAACGTACATGCCCACTCAGTAGGCACAACATGTTATTTATATCAGAGACATCAGTTGGGACATTTTCTGACATTCATTCTCCATTACCCCACGTATTGATTGGCATTATTATACATTTGATATCAGACGTAACTTTGCACCCTAATATCAGGGGCGATAAATGTTTTTTTTTTTTAATGTTAACAGACATGACTATTTATGATCTGTATTTATTTTTTGATGTGCAATGATCATACATTGTACTTTATAATCTGTCAAAAATACTATTATTTGTTCAGGTCACGCATTTAATTAGTATAAATAATTAAAAAATAGTATGCCTCATTTGCATATGAAAATAGCCTCGTACCACCGCGAGTCACTATCAGTAAAATACATATTACTAAATGATTATATCTGTATAGCGGACACTCGTAATTGTTAGAACTGGCGGAATAGTGACATAATTATACAGTTATTTAATTCCTATAAAGAACATTGTGCCTACTGTATGGGCATGTACCTCTAAAGTTAATATTTGGACAAACAGACGGACACGGTGGCGACTATAAGTATTATTTTCGGCCTACATAAAAATTCTGTGTTCCAAGTGTTTATTAAAACGTATATAGAGGATCTTACATGAGTGACGATTTAATTTGATATTTATTAAGCGAGTTTGCGGATTTCATAAGAAACGAGGCTATGACGAGTTTCTTATGAAATCAGTCAACGAGATTAATAAATATTATATTAAATCGATTATATTTACTGCATAATCACATGCAATGATCATAATTTGAAGCTGTTTATTTATTGCACTAGCATATTTTATTACACTGTGTTATTAACCCATTGAACCCGAAAGCCCGCTATATCGGTTTATGCAAACAGTGCAGATCCAGATGAGCCGGCTCGTAACGATCTACACTGTTTGAAAGTAATTTTCATATTTTTGAGAATAACAAATACCCCCTTTTCATAAATGGATGAATCTGAAAATCATTTTGTGACCATTGGATTGGTCGGAACATTAGCATATCACAGTCCATTCCAGTTCCTTAGGGATGAAAGTGTTAACTGTAAAAGCCCATTGTATGCAATAAATACATTTATCACATAAAACATTGTTATTCCGTGCAGTAATCCATTTCATAAATGTGATATGGCACACGTGTAATAACACCTGGAGCGAATTTGATTTGCCAGCCGCATCACCCTAAGTATGTATTCGTATTTGCGCCAACGCTATGTCAAATTAATAAAATGGAGAAGTTCCAAATGACGTCCTTAATGGCGCTACAAAGCAATGATGTGTTGACGTTGACGTCATCATGCTTGAAACGTCATTAGAAGCGTCATGGACTCGTTAAACTTACTGAAATTTTCGAATGTGCTCCCGTTTGGTAATATGAAGTGCTTACAAAGAACAGGAACCTATTATTTGGCATATTTATAATAAGTTTCTTGCAGGGATTAAAACTATTTTTCTCTGTGGAGTTGTTTAACTGCGTCTGCTCACTGAAACTTACTGGATATTTCCACGTTGGTTGCTCGTTGGAGGGTGAAGATGTGAATCTCAAACTCGTTCCACGTGATATGAGATTTATGAAACTCGTCCACAATTGCATGCACCTCGCCAGAGGCTATAAAACTGTGCATGACGCGTTTCATAAATATCATATGAAATGGGAACTCGTTTGAGATCTTCTAAATAAGGACATCACATGATAGACTCTACTTGTAAACTCAAATGACGTCAGATGAGCGAACCTGTGGGAATCCCGTGTAGATCTGTAGTTCCGGCGGAAACAGCTGGTGGTGGATCCTGGGATAGTCTATGGCCTCCTTGATGCCCCACTTGAACCACAGACTGTCCATCGTTACCTGGTGTAATAAATAGAGGATCTTACATCAGTGATGATTTAATATGATATTTATTAAACGAGTTTGCGGATGTCAACAAGTTTAATAAATACCTTATTAACTCATCACAAATGTTATATTATATGTATTGCATAAGTACAGCATTATACACTGAAGCTGTACTGGTCACCAACCCGGTTTTCTGTAACTAGCCAATTTGGATATTTATTACACTAGTGTATTCTGATTTTTTATACACTGTGTTAATAGTCTAATAGCCCCAAGTCTATGTAATAAATAATAGCCTTTGATGGATACCGACTACATGTATTATGTCAGTAGGCAGACAGGACACGTAATTTGGTTGACCACTGTCTATTTCAGGAAACCTGCCCACATTATACGGCTATATAAACAATACAAACACAATATTGTTTTCCGATAACCTTAAATGATATCAATATTTAGGAATGAGCCTCATTTTGATTTCGCTAAATCTGGTCAAATATTGATTTTATTACCAAAAACGATTTCTCTATGGGAATTTAACATGGGAGTGGAGGAGCTATAGGAAGAGTAGAAAAACGTAAAAGAAAATATGGAAATTGACTCTGAAACCGGGCTAGATAGCTTGGAAATGACCTAACGAAGAACACAAAAGTTAAATTTTGAAAATCGGTGCACTACTTCTGAAATTAGAAAAGAAAATCCCCATGTTAAATCCCCATGGACATCTTCACTGTATGGGGATTTAACATGGGGATTTTATTTCGCAATAAAATCATAAGTTAAATTCTGAAATTAAAAAAAAATCAGTACACAGCTATGTCATGGTCGTTCGGGAAAAAGTTAAAACTATTGCCCCGAGGTGCTGTGGACAACCCAATGCACTATTGCCCCGAGGTGCTGTGGACAACCCATGCACTATTGCCCTGAGGCCGGCACGATTGGCGTATTGCCCTGAGGCCGAAGGCCAAGGGCAATAGTGCATCTGTAGCCGATTTCACCAACATTGCAAAGTATACTTTTCTAGCAAAGTATACTTTGAGGGAGCAATCATTTATTTTTCATGAAATGCATTATTTCATATAGAACTAACTACTGCATATATTTGATGATTAAAAGTATGCAGAATTATTATACTGAATTTATTACATTATCACAGCCAAAATGGCTGTGATAATGTAATAAATTCAGTATAATAAAAATTAATAAATTTATCAAAAAATTGAAAATTTCTCCCTCAACGTATACTTTGCTAGAAAAGTATACTTTGCAATGTTGATGAAATCGGCTACTGGTCGTCCACAGCACCGAAGACCAATATGTTTTGACTGTTCCCCGAATGACCATGAAATAACTGTGTTATTACTGAACCTGTCACGTGTGGTATACTGTATGTGATACAGTGAAAGTGATTGTGTGGTGCGGAGCATCGACGGACCGAAATCAATTGCCTAGAATTGGATGACGTAATTTTCGACAAAACGTCATGAGGCCATGATTTTCTGCGGTGAAAACAGATTTGACTCGGGCACGCGGAACTATTGACCGGGCGCGTGAAACTATTGACCGGGCACGCGGAACTATAACCCAGGCACGTCAAAACCCAGGGAATTAGTCCAAACTATGAATATCAACGTATATAGGGAGTTGGGTAATAATAGACTTTGTTAACCCGATTGCAGAAAAATAGCCTTTACAACGCTAGCTATTACCTAACTCCCTTATATAAGTTGATATTGCAAAGTAGTGACTAATTCCCTGAATTTGACGTGTCTGAGAAAGTTTCACGTGCCTGTGCGATAGTTCCACGCGTCTGTGAAATAGTCAAAATTATTTTCACACCTACAAATCATAATTTGTTTTGTCGAAGTTTGTAGCGCAACGTTGCTGTGGTCACCATCTGAATTGCACCCTCTGTGGAACCTCTCTGCAATCAGACTTTTATTAACGATCGTATCGTGAATTTGTGAAATTCCCGGGTTACCACCCGTGTCCAAGGTGTATGATCGCTTGGTTAAGACAACAACAACAATTACTGAAAATTCCAGAAGCCCTCCGACTCAAGGTACTATTCTTTTATTTTGTCATAATGTATCGGATTTGTTTGTGAAATATGGTGCATCAAACGCATCTTGTTAACCTGCAGTTGGTGATCTGTGCGTTGACCCAAACTTCTGTCGTCTTTGCGAAGAATCGATTTCCGACACGGAAATCGATTCTTCGCAAAAACGGCATAAGTATGTGGTGAACTTCCTGGACCAGCAAATGCAGCTTCGTGCAGATGTGTTTGCTGCGCCATATTTCATCAAAATCAGTTGCATATCAATGGAAATATCAAATAATACTTATTTTGATGTGTGCGAGCTTTCAACACTTTCAGCTATTTTCCTTGTTGTTGTAACCATGTGAGCATGCACCTTGGTGTCCAGACTATCAAACGGCGCCCCAAGGCGACCCAGCGTAGGTCCAACCTTACAACCAACCCTACCTGAGTGCATACCGCTAAGCGAGTACTCGGTACACTTACTAGACTGTCCAAATGGACGGCCTTATATATTCTACGGATGATATTTAATGTCTATTGCATCGTAATTACCAGATTGAACTGGTCCCCGTTGATGTGGCTTGTCTAAATATTAGTATGCACCCAGTAATACTTGATTTAAAATCTGAGGAACAGGCCATATCGTTACAAGACTCCGTCATACAATTAAACGCATTTAGATTGGTCAGTCGATGCGCCCCACTCAAAATTCACCTTCATTGTTTCACATAAAATATATTCCAAGTTGATTAATAATAAAACAGTAATATCATGGTCAAAAACAACAGTCAAAACATATTACTCCTGGGTGATGTGGACGACCCGATGCAATATTGCCCGCGGCCTGGGACAGTAGTACATCAGTAGCCCATTTCATCAACATTGCAAAGTATACTTTAGTAGCAAAGTATACTTTGAGGGAGAAATTTTCCATTTTTTGAAACATTTATTAATTTTTATTATACTGAATTTATTACATTATCACAGCCATTTAATGGCTGTGATAATGTAATAAATTCAGTATAATAATTCTGCATACTTTTAATCATGCAATATATGCATTTGTTAGTTCTATATGAAATAATGCATTTCAGGAAAAATAAATGATTACTCCCTCAAAGTATACTTTGCTAGTAAAGTATACTTTGTAATGTTGATGAAATAGGCTACTGGTCATCCACAACACCTCGGGGCAATCGTTTTGACTGACTTCTCCGAATGACCATGAACTAACTGTATATTATTGTTCAGTAGTATACGTTTTTGATTTTTGTTTGCTAATTTCTTAATGACCTTTTCAAATGACTCCTACGCACATGTGGTTCAGAATTACAATTCAAATACATAAATAAATTAGTTTTACTAATATATTTCATAACTTTCTGCGTTTATCTGAAACCCAGTGCATTTCAAGTATTATACCCCGATACATTCGCCAAAAACATTCCTTAATTGTACGTTATACGATGTATACAGTATTTATTTTGTCCCATGACGCAGCGAAAAAAGGCACAGCGTACGTTGCCGCCGTCATATCAGTCTCCACGACTCCATGCACTGACTCTATATAATTGGTCTGATAGTACTACTACCGAATATAACTTACCAACGTTGTTGCCGTGGTAATGTTAATGTCAACATATGAGGCAAAAACGAGGATAACTTACCAACATTGTTGCCGTTGTACGTAGAACCACCAGATAAAGAATCTACGAGGGTAACTTAACAACGATGCTGCCGTGGTAATCGTTGTGCCACCAGATGAGCCAACAACGATGATAACTTACCAACGCTGTTGCCGTGGTAATCTTAGAGCTGCCAGATGAGCCAACAACGGTGATAACTTACCAATGCTGTTGCCGTGGTTATCTTTGTGCCACCTGATGCTCCAACAACGAGGATGACGTCACCGTTACTGTCCACAACAATACTGGGGCACATTGACGACAGGGGGCGCTTCCACGGCGCGATGTAGTTCGCCGGGGAGGCGGGAACGCCGAAATAGTTCGTTGTGTTTGGGGTGGAGAAATCATCCATCTGATCGTTAAACACGATCCCGGTCCTTGTTCCAACCACCTTAGATCCAAAGCTGCGGACAAGTACAGAAAAATGTCAAGAGAGCCATGATTATCAATTGGACACTACCAGAGTCACTGGAATGGGTTTCAAAAGTTAATTTTCCTACCATCCGGCTCATCTGGATCTACAAATTTTGCTAATAGCATTATACAGGCATGTGGTGTTGAAAGTGTTAAAAATACATTGCTTGCCAGTTACAGTAGCGCTTTTCTGCACGTCAACTATACGTACTATACCAATACTATACGTATACTATACCAATACGATATGTCTTCTATACGATATGCATATAATATAAACGTACGGTATGTTTGTACCGTACATACCAACAAATATCGTATAGATATACCATTCAAATCGTACGTTTATACGATTGCTATATGTTTTTTTTTTATATATAATTCTGGTACGTTTGTATCGTACAAACATACCAGATTGTGGTATATTCATACCATATCCGTACGGATATATCGTATATACGAACGGATATCGTATGTTTGTATAATATTCCTATAGTACGTTTGTACTATACGATGATACGGTACAAACATACCAATATTATATGATCATACGATATGCTCATTAAATATACCAATACTATACGATTACGATATGTATACGATATTAGTATATACAAATAGGTAAGGAGCAGAAAAGCGCTACTGTATGTTTTATTAAAGGCGTCATATACGCAGAAATGTAAATGATTTGTTGAAATTATTTAGTTTAGATTTGTATCATATTTCCGAACCCAATTGTACAGTTGAGTCGCTTAAAGCAAGTGGACAAAATATGACAAATACTCGCAAAAGTGTAGATCCTGATGAGACGGCTCGTCACGAGCCGGCTCATGTGGGTCTACATTGTTTGCCAATACACTATACAGGACTGTGGTGTTCAACGAGTTAGTACATTGCCAGTTAGGTTTTATTAAAGGCGTCGAGTTTCGGATATGCGCAGAAATGTAACAGATTTGTTAAAATAATTTAGACAGCATCAGACTAGCGTTTTTATCAAGTTAATCAAGCGAGAGACTAGAAAAAGGTAGGATTTCCTGCTGCATTGGGAAGTGACGTCATGTTTTGATATGTGTTTACATTATATTTCCTTTCATATCGTTCTAATGGAATGACATATTTTTATGAAATACGTATACCGCAGTAAATGCGGTACACGTTGCCCTTTCTTGTATAGGCGGCTTTAATCTCATAATTCGTCGCTTTGACAAAGAATCGGTTACCGTAAATGTAAGTAAAACTAGAGTACGTGCGCGTAAGAAATAAACGGTACTCGATTCTTTGTGAAAGTTACAAGTTATTGTAAATAACTTTCAGAGCACCCATAAACACATATGCCATCGTATTTGGTGCGCTACATATCATCAAAATCCGTCCGTTTGTTGGGAAGATTTTATAAGAAAGTCTATTGTAAGAATGACGTCACAGATTACGTCACGTCAGCAAATCGGGTTCATAAACCACGTGATCCCACATCCTGGTAGCGTTTCATGTTGCAAAAGGAGCAAATATGGCACGGCTTTCGTTGAAAATAACCCAATTGTGTTTATGTTGCGTCATGACACTGGCGTTCTTAGGTAACGTAACATAACGTCTACCGACCAATGAAATGTCAGTGTATAACTCGCTGCGACCCGGATGTACGTATCTACCCAATGCAGGATACGAAAGGTATTCAGTCAGTATTCGATCAACTGCATCGCATTAGCTTGTTACCTGTACCCTATTTCACCAATATTGCAAAGTATACTTATCTAGGAAAGTAGACTTTGAGGGAGAATTTTTCTATTTAAGGATAAATATTTTATTTTTTATTATTCTGAATTTATTACATTATCACAGCCATTTTGGCTGTGATAATGTAATACATTCAGTCTAATAATTATGCATACTTTCAATCATCAAATATATGCAGTGGTTAGTTCTATAATAAATAATGCGTTTTGGGAAAAATAAAGGAGTACTCCCTCAAAGTATACTTTGCTAGATAAGTATACTTTGCAATGTTGGTGAAATAGGCCACTGATAAACAGAGGGGGAGGGGGGGGGGGGGGGGGTTAATAGAGATCCACGGTTATTGCCGAGCACGACGTGAGGTTGTTACAAATGTGCCCTAATATCTACATAGAACAGTCCAACCAGGAGCAAGGAGATGCTCCTTTATTCTTATTGAGTACGAACGGGGTCAAAACTGAAATTACAGGTGCACCTATAAATGTGTACAGGTCCATCTGTAAAATATACAGGTGCACCTATAAATGTACAGGTCCACCTGTAAAAGGTGGACCTGTACATTTATAGGTCCACCTGCATACGTTACATGTGGACCTGCAAAAATGCATAGGTGCACCTGAAATTTTAATTTTGAACAAGTTCGTACACCATATATTCCACACTGTACGCATCACGTGGGTTCCATTTGAGTCGGTACTTTGAATCCGTTGTGACTCAAGGGCCCATTTCACTAAACTTCCTACGACTAATATGTTCGTAACTGTACATTTAGAATCGTCTGGAAATTTAAATTCATGGATTTACATTCATTGAGCTTAGGCTGCATATACAGCCTATGCTCAATGAATGTAAATCCAATAATTGTTTACAGGATCATAATTTTGCACTTACGAACATTTTAGTCGTACGAACTTTAGTGCAACGGCCCCCTGATATACGTGTCGAGTCAATGCCACGTACGATAATGTGCCAGTCTGTATCCGGCCAATGCAAATCTTGTTACATGTTACATACGAAACAAGCCGTGTGGATCGCAGTTTCTGTACATAAGGTGCATGACCACGTGGGTACCACAACAACAACAATGGCTGAAAGTGTTGAAAAGCGCGCCCACTCCAAAGTAAGGATTATTTGATATTTTCCTTAATAGGAACGGATTTCGATTAAAATACGGATTTTGTTGAAATCTCGCGCAGCAAACGCATCTTCGTGACCTGCATTTGGTGGTCCGGGGAGTTCGGCATATACTTGTGTCGTTTTGGCGAATAATCGATTTCCGTGTCAGACACGGAAATCGATTCTTTGCAAAAACGACAGAAGTTTGGGCCAAAGTACCGAGACCACCAACTGCAGGTTAACAAGACGCGTTTGATGCGCCATATTTCATCAAAATCCGTTACATAATACGGACAAAATAAAAGAATACGTACTTTGTTGCTGGTCTCATATAGGTGCTTATTATATACGCAAGACGTCAATGTTTTTTCCATTTTGACGTCTAGTGAGTTCATATTGGTCAGTGCCGGAACTACGCTTCACATTGCAAAATTGTTCCTTCTAAATCACTACTAATTTGTTTATTTTATTTATATTGTGTATATTTGTTAAGCGCATATACATTGCGAATGGTGTACGTATATAATAAAAATATTATTTGATTTGTATGTGGATGTATGTCACTCGTTCCGCTGCGCACCGATTTTGCTCGCTGCGGAACTCGTGCATATATCCACATACAAATCAAATAACATGTAAATATCGCACGGAGGAAAATCGACCAGATGCGCGTTTATGGATATGTGTACAGCAAAAGCGGCTGATTTCGCCACGACTCGGATATTATTTTTATCATATAAACATTTGTATTATGCCACCAATTGTAATGAAATAAAGCACACTGAGCGCGCAAAAGTGTCATTCCCCTGATATTTCCAGCCAAAAACAAAAATACCATGTATTATAATTAATTGCAATGTTTATATCAAACGAATATGCAGAAAAAAGGAAGTATTACGTTACGTCCATTACGTAAACAGAGTAAACTTTATATTTGTCGGTAACTGGTACCGTCTGAAACTGTGGTTACATATTTATAAACTTCAAACCCGTGTACATGCTATTAGCTACCGTTTTGAGCCTGCAATCAAGCGTTTTTTAATTGTATTTACCAAGGATGTATATGTGATATGTTTTGTCCCTTTAAGTGGTACCGACCAACCTAGCTAGCTCACTGACTAATTGGAACAGTTTTCTGTCAGCATCATCACGCCAATTTCTGACTTTTTTCTCAAAATTGATCCAAAGTGTTTGGGGGATTTGGCTGGAAAGACCTGGAACGAGCCAGCAGTCAAGAATATTACACACTTTTGCACGGTCCGTGTGCTTTGTTTCATCTAAATCGGTGGAATAAATGCATGTATTATAATGTATACGTACTTTCGTTTCCCATTGAAACACAATGGAACGTAAGCAGTCAATATGTTTCCATAGTGACGTCTCGTGAGTTCGTATTGGTTAGTACCGGAACAACGTTTCACTTCGTAAAATTGTTCCTTTTAAACCACCACTAGTTTGTGTATATGAATCATATTTTGTATAAGTGTTTAGGTGCGTATGAATTGCAACTGATTTACGTAAAAAATAAAAAGGTTATTTGACTGGTATGTGGATATATGCCACTCCTTCCGCCGCGCAACGATATCGCACGCTGCGGAACTCGTGCATATATCCACATGCAAATCAAATAACCTATACGTTATTTGATTTGTATGTGGATTTATGCAGGAGTTACGCAGCGTGCGATAATACCGATAGATACGCGATAGATCCACATATAAATCAGATAACCTTGTTTTATTATATACATGTACGTACATCGGTCGCAATTTATGTACGCCTCCAAAATTATAAGAAATATCAAATAAACAAACAGTGATGATTTAGAAAGAACTATTTTACGAGGTGAACGTAGTTTCCAGCATGAACTCGGGAGACGTCAGGATGGAAACGTCTTGACGGCCTGCGTTCCTTTGTGTTTATAATGAAACAAAGTACGTATATAATAATAAGAAAGTTACGACAAAAATAATACCCGAGTCGATTTGAAAACAACCGCCGTTGCTGTTCACGTATGTGGTTGTGACTGGAGAAAGGGGGCTTATGGGATTTGTGATCAGTGTAGCTCCTGATCAAATCGCACACTCCTGTAGCCTGATTGCTATCTATATTGCTGATTAGAAGTATTATGGTAGTAATATATATATATTTCACATCGTTATTTGTCAACCATTTCAGCTGTCATTAATTGATTAAGAAAACTGCCTGATTGTATCAGATTTGTATAAAAGATATGCCAGTCCTCTGCTTAAAGGCAACATTATAGACTTGTAAACACATTTAGATGTCAAACATCATATAATTGCATAATCTTATTATATAATAAGGGCAAAATGGTCATTGTCTGTCATTGCGTTTCCTCCATATAATGTGTCTGTCAACACAAACAATTGTTTATGGGTTACATTTCATCAGTTATGGCTTTATGCAGGATTTTATCTGATGGCCAAACTGTTTATGTTTGACACATTCTGTCGATGCAAATTAATTACGTTTCCTCTGCCATCATATATGTAGTGATTGCACTCTTTATGAAAAATGGGATCTATGTGTACATCTCAGTGAAGGACTACGTGTTATGTAGAGTCGCTGGACTTTTCCATGCGTTTACGGAGTTACCGTTTCTAGTTCATTATTGCAATATTGTTATCGTTCGGATTTCCCGACTGTGTTGTAACTTTAAAATTTAGTTGGATTACGCCGACAACTTTGTGTTTCTTGACTGTTATTTAACATTTACAGTCACATGTACAATAAAATATATAAACTGTGTTCAAAAAGCATCTATACTAAGTCCAATAGTCGTTAAACAGAGACTTAACAGTACAAATTCAGCATAATAGAAGCATGCCGGGTGCTTCATGGAATGTGAACAGTGCTGATCATGATCAGACTGTGCGGATGCACAGGCTGATCTGGATCTACATTGATCGCATAACCTATAAGCCCCATTTCTCCAGTCATAGCAACATATTAAAAAGGCTCGTACCTGCGGTCAGGTCAATTCCCCTTCGTAACCATAGTAACTCACCGTAGATTGACAGTGCTTGTAATGGATACCGCGTCACCGTCGGGTCCCAAAACCGACAGCTGTGCTGTTCCGTGGTCCCAAGTATTCGTGAAGCTAGGCTCGTAGTAATCCGAGTCAAACGTCCGGTCGTCGTCGATCCGAGCACGTTTGCTTTCACTGAAGGCCGTCGACGTCATGTTAGCCACTAACTGCAAGGGACACAAATCATAAGCTCACGTTCCCCGAATTTACTGTCTGTAGGTTAGAACATACCAAATAGTTTTACAATATACGTTAACCGAAGCCCATCGCAGTCTCTCCTACTTTAACTATTCGTTTGGATGCTGTGGGACCTAATGTTGCATGACATGCAGCCTGTCTGCACTGGAACTGCATGAATACAATAATAGGTTCACTTACTTCCTAAGAAAGAAATGTTCAATCGTGTCATGTCCCCCAATAGTGTTTACATTATTTGGCCACTGCAACCGTGACAAACAGCTTTAGTTTTATTTTAACTACTACTAAATATGCTGAAAACTGGAGAAAATAAACAGACAGCATGTTTCTTGAGTGTCTGTGCAATAATGGATCAGAATTTGCATGCAAACTGTGTCTGTGACCTCAAAACGCCCGGAATATTTTTGATACCACACTACTTTCGCACCATTTAGTATTGTCCAACCTGTAAGACAGGGCGACTTACAGCCATAACGTACAACGTCGCCATGCGTTGCAGACAGAAAAGTTGGGTTAAAAAATAAAATAATATATTTTTGTTTATAAAAATCTGGTTAGAGCTCACGATGTAGAGAAGCCTTGATTGAGTACCTAGCATAGTTTGTGACTGGAGGAATGTGGCTTATGGGCTATGCGACCAGTGTAGATCCAGATCAGACTGTGCATCCGCACAGTCTGATCAGGATCTGCACTGTTCGCCATTCCGTTAATGAAACACCCAGCGTGCTTCTAACAAGGAATGTAGATCGTTATCAGGTTACAGGAGTGTGATAGTGGTTCAGCAGCGATCTATAAGCACCATTTCCCCAGTCACAGCCGCTTTCATGTTTAATGTACTATACATTTAATACGAATTAAGTCCTACGCAAAGTGTGCTTTGTTTATATTAACGTGTTTCCTTACGTTAATTTGTTTTCCTATGTACATATATCATTAATGGTGAATATATCCACCACGAAAGATGTACCAAGAACAAATGTTATTGTAAATTTCAAGTTACACTTACAAACTTACAAGCTGTTTAATTAACTCTTTCAACACCACAGACCTGTATAGTGTATTAGCAAACAGTGAAGATCCAGATGAGCCGGCTCGTGACGAGTCTTCTCATCAGGATCTGCCCTTTTTGTAAGTAATTTTCATATTTTTTTAGAAACAGAACACCCCCTTTTCATAAATGGTCTAATCTGAAAATAATTTTGTGACAGTTGGATTTATTGATCTCCTAAGTAGGAGATACTAACTCCTAATTAGGAGATACTATCTCCTAAGTAGGACTTAGTATATGCTAATTAAGAATTAGTATATCTTAATTAGAACTTATTATCTCCTAATTAGGAGATAAAACATTTTTTAGCATTGACACAGATAGCAAAGGAGATACTAAGTCCTAATTAGGAGATAGTATCTCCTAATTAGGATACACAACTATTTTAGCATTGGCACCAGGACGCTTAAATATGAAAGGGTTAAACAGGAACCGTCGTAGTAAAGCAGTTATTGAAGTTGGAAGTTGGCGAATAACAATGGGATCACGGGGTTACCAAACGTTTCAGAATCTTCGACGTGACGTGATCTGTGACGTCATTTTTACAGTAGATTTTGCCTAAGAAACGGATGAATTTTTCACACGTAGAAGATTCGGACCTAGGACCTGATAAATGGCTCATTTGTAAACCGTTACCCCATCCACCAATTTCCGTACAATAGACACTATAGCGTTTTCACGGTTGGGAAAATTGGAAAATGTAATTTCGGACTCGCTCAAAAACAACACATTTCTATTTTTCTGCTGACTGATGTCCCTGGTAATCCATAAATATATTCACTTCAATCATCTGCTTTAAGCATTTCGTGAGTTACGGGCAAATTAGCTACCACAGCCAAAGCGATAATTGTGTGTACGAAAGAATGTCACACATTTTTGTGGGCTGTGGAAGCATACATTACGTGTAAAATGTGGCTGAAATCCCAGTCTCAACATATTGACGAGAATCACTGAAATAAACATCAGTAAATCCGATGTTACAATTTGCGTGAGTATTTTTATTTGCGTCCCAACATTTCGAAATAACTGTCCGTGAACTTTACTTTCGGATTTCCTTTGTTATATTCGCAGAATGATTAATAATGACGTCACGGGGAAACCTAAACTGGAGCATTACAAATACTACAGCCAATCGGGTGACGATGTGTGTGTGGGATTCTTTAGGAAAGAGATATTTCTCTGTAACGTTGTAGTCCAGTTGCCACCCTTATATGTTCTATATGCCACCTTGTTGTCGTGAGAAGTGTATTGTTTTTTCAAGGTTTCATACTCACATGGGTCTATAGAAAAAATTTAGCTTGGTTGTCCAAGCGACAACTTTGGGGAACTCCCATAATTTGCATAAATCCAAGATGGCCGCCACGGACGAGGGGAAAATCTAACTTTTTAAGTAGTCAACATAGAAATCACAAGTGATACCTCTTTTCTATATCATTTTGACCTGAGGAATCGTTTCCTGACGTCAATTTTGTGATTCATGGTCATATTATGGGTCAAAGGTCAAGTTCAAGGTCATTTCGGCCTACAAATGGTAAAACAACATCATAATAATCCGAGTTTCATGATCTTTAAGTGTATTGTAAAGTTTTCCATGGTTCTGTGTAACGTAGTGCACTTTTCAGAGCGATTGGAGGTGAATGTCATACACTTGGGGTGAAGGTCGAGGTCAGTTGGACCCCAAAATCCCTCCTCAAAACATTGAAAATGGCATATTTATTTCAAGGTCATTTTTAGCTGAAAATGTTCGAAATTCGCCTATTTTCACCTCCAATATTCAGCCTCATTGATGCGCTTATGATGTGTGTGTATCACTCCTATTACCGGGCGCAGTTTCTGCGGGGGCGATCCGTGTAACCACCCTTCCTGCCTTGTGGCTTGAAGGGGTGCGCCGAAAAGTCAGCGGCGGAAACTCGGAATACAACAACAACAACAACAACAAAAGTTTTTTCGAACACCAAACTTGAAAAAAACAAGGATGATCTTGAAGTTCTCCACGTTCTAGCGGTAAGTAGAACTTATCATAACATGATACAACATAAGTATGTCCAGAATATCGCAAATCTAGTTCTCAATGCTGGTCCCTTGTTCATATATTAATGTAAATATTTGTGTCATTGGTTTTCGCGTGTTGATATTTTCCACGGAGGGACATGATGTCCCGGGTAAAGGGTTGGGGGGGAAAACTGAAATGGCTCCGCCCTAGGGGAACCCCTGGCCAATTTTTTTTTAGGGTTGGACTTGGAATATTTTTACTAATTCACTGAAACAATTTTAATTACAAATGTATATGTAAACTTTTATTTTAATTTCATTTACATTTTTCATATCTGTTTTGCTATTTCAGGTATGGCTGACTCGAGATGTCTTCTCCCAGTGTGTCACGGAGGTGGATACGATACACAATTCGGTGAGCGTGGATCAACAGGCTCATCGCCGACTAAATGATATCGTACATCTTGCGTAATTATAACTTATTATAACATGATACAACATAAGTATGTCCAGAATATCGCAAATCTAGTTCTCAATGCTGGTCCCTTGTTCATACATATTGTAATAGTTGTGTCATTGGTGTTCGCGTGTTGATATTTTCCACGGGATGGACATTTTATGATGTCCCGGGTAAAGGGTTGGAGGAAAACTGAAATGGCTCCGCCCTAGGGGAACCCCAACCCTGGCCATTTTTTTTTATTTTTTTTTAGTGTTGGTCTTGCAATTATTTTACTAATTAACTGAAACAATTGTAATTACAAATGCATATGTAAACTTTTATTTTAATTACATTTAAACTTTTCAGATCTACTGTGAAACGAGTTATTTTCGTTGTCCTTTAATTTTGGGTTCAATGTCATATACATGTACTAACATTCAAGGTCAATATCATCTGGGTCCACAAAAATCCACCTCAAACCTTCAAAATGCAGTATACTGTTTTGCTATTTCAGGTATGGCTGACTCGAGATGTCTTCTCCCAGTGTGTCACGGAGGTGGAGACGATACACAATTCGGTGAGCGTGGGATCAACAGGCTCATCGACTCCGCCAAAGCCCGTGGAGATGATGAACTGCAGACTAAGCTACAGGACATTTATTAAATGATGGTGGGATGCCGCAATCATAGTCTGCCACAAAGGCTGCTACTGTACTTATACATCAAAATTTATTATTGAGAGACGTAAAAAGTCACAGAAAAGAAAGGCTGCAGATGAGGGTGGTAGGGTGACGACTAGATCTCATACTCAGACAACTGGTGTGTTCGATTACAAACGTGATTGTATATTCTGTGGTGATGAATGTTTACCCGTGGATGAGAGACACCCAGAGAGATGGGACCGTGTTCGTGAGTGTTTAACAAAAGAACGTTTTGACAAAGAACATAACCCACTCCCAACTTTGCAAGATGTAATCCTTGATGTTTGCTGAGCAACGTAATGACGATATCGCTAGAAAGGTCAAGTTGCACATTGCTTTTGTGTATGACCTACCTTCCGCCGAGTGCAAGTACCATGTACGCTGCTATAACAGTTTCATGAAAATCCCCAAATATGCTGATTTGCCAACTGGTAGTGTAGATGAAAATGCTCTGAAGCAAGTCATTGGGTGCATGAACCATGACAGTTCTAGAATATGGAACAGTGTTGAACTACATTCCCTGTACTCTGATCTAGGTGGCGAGCTCTGTCGATGTGACATGTTTCGAAAGCTGACAGACTGTATGAGCAAAGACGTTATCGTTGTTCGGGTAGACGGATGTGCTTCCATTGTTGGTTACCGTGAGTGACTTTGCTAAATGTCTCAAGGTAGTAAGTGTAAGTGACACAGATGAGGCCAGCATCGATTCCGTGGTGAGGCAGATCAGGAAGGAAGCACGGTCGGTCAAGTACAATAGTGTCAATTACGACCTATCAGAGTTTACAAAGGCCAACACAATCAAGGCGACAAGCTCAACCTTGTTGAAGTTAATTTCGGACCTGGTTTCCGGTGGTGAAGTGACCAAGAAATCTCTTAGTCTGAGCCAGTCAATTCAGAGTCACGTTACAGGTACCAGAAATCAGACAACATTAGGACTGGCCGTCAAACTGCAGCACCGACATGGCAGTTCCGAACTTCTCAGGCTCCTCCATGAACACGGTTTCACAACCTCATACGACGAGGTCCTCAGATTCCGAAAATCGGCCGCTCACTTTCTGTGTGACAATGCACAGCTTCTCCACCGGTTCATGGGGTTGTGTAGAACTGTCGGCGTTATCTTCGCATGGTTTGACAATCTCGATCTCCAGGTGTTTCACGCCCAATGGTCGACGTACTACCCATGTCCTCTCACATGAATTCCAGCAACCTCATCCCGCAGGTATAGACATTTCTTACAACCAGTATATCGCCCTTGAAATTTCACAAGTTACTTTCATTGAAACCACTTAATGTTCGCTACATTATATTTGGCGAACCCAAACCAAAATACTAGCTTGCGACTTACCTTGCCGCGCGTTTCAACTGCGCGCTTGCAGCAAGCTTACCGCAAGCTAGTATTCTTAGCTTGCTGCAAACTTGCTGCAAGGCAAGCTTGCTGCAAGCTTACAGAATAAGCTTGCGATTTCTGTTTGGGAAGTTTATCGTTTTGACGTCACGTTGCTCAGTTGTACCTACATGCTCATAAATCAAAATGTAAAGTAGATAAAATGCAGAGTATTAACATAAAAATTGATTGTGCTATCGTATAAGTCAGTTCAACATTAGTAACAAACCTACCCAATGCATTCGTTTGTGGGTCCTATCCAGACAGAAGAGGACACATATAGCATGTTCAAAATTAGTATCTAGACCAACAATGTTGTAATGATCAATAGCAGAGAGACTGGCCGATACAGCCAATGCTGGTATAGGAAGCCTAATCTTATGGTCACGACCCACGTTTTAAGCAATGCTTGTGGTTTAATTACAGGTATTCTGGAGTATGGCCGTGCTCAGCCAGGGAAGAGCAGTCTCATCATTCCCAGACTCTCTAAGAAAGCCGCCAGTCTAGGACCAGCAGCAGTTCGTCGGGCAGCCTTCCTCTGCAGCACTACACCGGGCCGACCAAGGTGAAACCTCCAGCTGTATATGTCACCTCTGGCATCTCCTATGAAGAAGCTTCTGATCGGCAGGCGAGTCTAACTACTGCGCAAGAGAAGGACATGAAGTGGCTAAACACGCTCAACACAAACGAGAACGCAATGGAGTGGGGTGGATTCAATAATCAGGAGGCACGTTATGATCCAGCTCAGATGAAGCCAGCGAGTACCTACATGTTCGGACCCCTTATCGACGCCAAAGCCTCTCACCCGGACACAGTGCTGACTTCGCTGCAGTACCTTGAGACGTCATTGGCTGACATGGGGATGTCATATGTCCACATCTCCGTCGACATGCAGCTGTACATGGTGGCCTGCCAAATCAAGTGGAATGACATTGATCGCTTCAAAAACATCATCCTCAGGCCAGGAATCATGCACACCGTGCAGTCCTTCTGTGGCTGCATCGGCAAACTCATGTGCGGTTCAGGTGTTGAGCCTCTCATCAGTTCAGCGTTCGGAGGGATAGCGGGAATCATGAGCGGCAAGTCTTGGGTTCGGGCCATGCGAGCGTTCCGGATGGTTTCGACTACTCTTCTGAGCTACTCCCTCACCACTGGTCCCAAGACATTTCAGGACATGGACGACTACCTAGAGACATGTCGGCAACATCCAACTGGCAGGCACTGGTCGATAACTGATCAAGCCTACTCTGCTCGTCCATCAGCTGATTCGTAGCGAGAGAGAAGGAAATTTCCTGCAGCAGCAGCTCACGCTCGAGCGTATGCTCCCCTACTTCTTCGCTGCTGGCCACCACCACTACGCCCGCTATATCACCCAGCACGTTCTCGAGATGCGCCACCTGCTGCCACCCGTAGCCAAGACGGAGCTCATGTCAGGTGCCTTCGTGTGTCGTCACCTGGAGGGCAGCTGGAATGGCGTGAGCTCTGACCAGTTCGGGGAACAAACTGCCATTCGAATCGGCAAGGGAGGCCTCAAGGGTATGACCCTTTCTCCAGAGATGGTCGCAGAGTGGATTGACTCGTTTCCTGTCACCGCCTACATCTCAGACACCATGGAACACGTCTATCCTGATCCCCCAGTCAAGGAGAGCGAAGCTAGTAATACAAAAAGTGGACCACGTCACAAGGAGGAGGGGAAGAAAGAGGAGAGAGATGGATGCAGATGACCGACGTCGAATCGCGATCGAGCTGTCCAAAATGTCTCATCCGCTGGAGAATAAGTCAGCCACACCTCTACAACATCGCCAACGGTGGATTTTGCTCCTCTTGAAGCCGAGGTGAATGTTACGCTATCGGTCGACATAGGCGAGAGAATGTCTGCAGAGTTCAGGGCATCTCTCCCCAACGGATTCCATGCAACCATCTCTAGCCCCATCAAGACTATGGAGCACATGAAAAAAGGTGTGAAAGTGGGGGATAAGACAATCTACGACCTAGAGACTATCTTCCTCAGACTGTTAACCGTCGGACAGCAACGCAGATAGAGCTAGCACCCATCTTCCAGTACGAGCTGTGCCCGGTACCCCCATCCCTTATTGACGAAATATGGTCGCCTAAGGAAAGGCAGCAAAGCACCACTGGCCCACAAACTCTGCGTGCCGACACTACAACCACCACCAGCTGACGTCACCATTGTCGATGTGAGCCAACTCCTCTACCACATCGTTTGGCCATTCAGAGGAGACGCGTCCGTCCTCGTGGAGTCCATCAAGACCAGATTGTCCTCTCTAACTGGCGATAAGGTCTTAGTCTTCGACAAATACCACGACGTTTCTGCGAAGGACCATGAGCGATGCGACGTGCTGGCCTCGGTTCCATCTGCTACGACCTCACCATCAACACACCGCTGCCCAGTCGAGATACCATCATGAGGAATAAGCACAACAAGTTGCAACTATCGAAAGTGCTAAGTAAGTTCAGCTTCGGCGAAGGCGTCACATTGGAGAGCCATACCGATGGTGTGTTCGCTCATGATGAAGCGGACATTACGATCATCTCGTTTCTACTCATGGCTGCCGAGTCCGACGCGCGAGTGATCCGTATCCTCTCAGATGACACTGATGTATTCGTGCTGCTCGTCTACTTTGTGTATGCACACAATATCCAGGCCACAGTGCAGATGGAGCTATGGAATGGAACTGTATGGGATATCAATGCCACCTGTGCCCAACTCGGCCCAAAGTGCCTACAGATCCTGGGAATGCATTACCTTACTGGCTCAGATACCACATCATACCTGTACGGCAAGGGGAAAGTGTCGGCCTTGAAGACGCTGCGAGCTGGAGACTTCCCTGGTCTGTACTCAGCCTTAGGGAGCTTGATGCAACCAATCGCAGCTGATGGAAGCTGGCCAGGCATTCTTCGGTGCTCTTTATGGGCAGCGACAGGAAACCACAATGAGTGAGGCGAGGTACCGTCTGTACACAGGGAAATCTGGAAAGCTGCTCAAACACATGTCGCTCCCACCAACTGAGGACAATCTCTTCCTCCACATTTTGCGCGCCATTCTACAGACAATACTTGCTAAATCGGCTGACCAGCAGGCTCCACCTGAACTTGACATCACGAAGTATGGGTGGGACATTAAAGACGACATCCCAGCACCAGCAATCTCTGACCAGCCACCAGGACCCAAGGATCTCATGGATGTAGTGCGGTGCGGCTGCAAGGCGGAGGGGAAGGCATGCAGTACAGGAAGTTGCAGCTGTCACCATGGCAAGATCTCATGCACTGTGTACTGCGCGTGTACATGCAGTGACGGATGCTTTCCCAACCCATTCAAGGAGAACTAGTAGCGGAGGATGAAATCGAGGTGGATGATGGGAGACTGGAAGTAGACGAGGAAGTTGACAATACCAGTTCATTTGATTCTTAATGATGAATATATAGGATTGCGCAATGCTTGATTTGTTAATATAACATAACGTTAATGATAAGGGCTACTATGCTAAACTCTACTTGTGCTTTATGGATGCTTGACTTTAGTAATTATCCGTAACAGTACGACCATAAGGCTATTGTTAGTTTTGCCGTCACCCCCAGTGGTGTGGGGTGGATCGCCTGCAGTGCTTGTTCATCCTTTCGGAAATTAAATTTCACCTGGTTCGGCCCTTATGGTTTTGTGTCCGTGATAATTGAATCAGTTTATACCCCTTATACGGAATGTGGCTAAGTGATATGGTGTTATAACGGCACATGGCCTCTGGGCATGCTATCGAAAGTCAGGGCTGGTGCAGTGCTGATTTGGCGAATCCCACATGAAGGTGTACGACACACTGGTTGTTATACGGACGTAACTTTCCATTCATCCAGTCAATCAATATATCAATCAATCAATATATCAGCCAGTCATACTGAAACACTTGTCAGTCAACTCGGCATCATGAAAAAGTATGAAATAGACTCAAAGTCTTCAAAATCGGTTAATTATTATCGGATATATGGCATTTTAATGATTTGGTGCACCTTATCATGGTCCAAATTAACGTGACCTTGACCCCTACAGCAGGACATTGACCCTGAATCGCTAGTAAATGTCAATTAATTGATAAAGAGCAATAATCAGGCAAATCAGGAGATGGACACTCAAAGTCATTATAATTGGTTCATTAGGGCATTAATCATAATTTTACTATTTTTTGACTGAAAATGACCTTGAACTTGACCTCTGACCTTACATGGTACACCAAATTACAGAACTGACGACAGAAATGGATTCCTCGGGTCAAAATTATATAGAAAAGAGGTATCACATGTGATTCTAAGTTGACTAGTCAAAAAGTTATATTTCACCCTCGTCCGCGGCGGCCATCTTGGATTTATGCAAATTATGGGAGTTCCCCAAAGTTGTCGCTTGGACAACCAAGCTAAATTTTTTCCATAGACCCATGTGAGTATGAAACCATGAAAAAACAATACACTTCTCACAATAACATGGTCCTCAATCTGGCAACTCGACTATTGGTAGCTAAAACATGTGTAACTAACACTATACTAAACACAGATGTTTAAAGTGAATATATTTGGGGATTTATTATTTGCCAGAGGCGTAAGTCAGCAGAAAATTTGAAACGTGTGGTGTTTGAGCGAGCCCGAAACTAAGCCTGTCTATGACATTGTCCCAAGCTCTTGCCCACATTGAAAGGCTATACTGTATAGTGTAAGGAAATGGGTGGGTGGGGTAACGTTTTTCCAATGAGCCATGCATTGGGTTCCAGGTCCGATTCTTCCACCTGTGTGATTTTTATGATATAAGGCACACCTGAGACGATGCCGTACGTGTTTTATGGGTGCTCTAAAAGAGTTTCACAATAAAATATTACTTTCACGAAGACTCGAGACCGTTTATTTCTTACATTCACGTGATTTAGGTTAGTTTTGTATTTACATTGACGGTAACACAAATATAGGATTAAAGCCAACTAAATAGAGAATAGTAGGTTAGTGCCGTGAATGGGAAAAAATATCTGGCAAGGCTCAGGAAACGGGATGGGCGAGGCTCTACCGAGCACATCCCGTTTCCGTGCCGCGCCAGATATTTTTCCCATTCACGGCACTAACCTACTATTCTATTTATCCCGTCAACACCTACAAATGGCTGTAAAATGCAAAGATAGTATTGACTGAATATCAAAAATGTTTCACGGCACCGTGTTTCACGGAACATACGCACTGTGTTGACGGGATAAACAGTAAAGGTTTACCTGTTCCACATTTGATGCAATGTCTTTCATACAAATCCGTCATTCCATTAGAAACATATTAAAGAAAATCAACTGTAAACAGATCTAAACATCATGAAATCACGTATTTCCCACACCCTAACGCCGATGATTACCTCGATTAGTTATATAGTCTGTTTCACGAAAGCTGCCCAAATTTTACGTCTATATAGACAATTCAAAAACAATATTATTTTCGATAATATTAAATTAAAGGAAAATTTAAGAATGAGCCTTCTTTTTATTTCGTGAAATTTGGTCAAATATTGATATTATAACGAAAAATTTATTTCTGTATGGGAATTTAACATGGGGGAAAAAGGGGTAGAGGACTTGTGGGAGGAGTCAACACACAATTGTTTTTGTAAATTGACTCCGAAACCTGGCTAGATAGCTTGGAAATGATCTAACTAAGAAAACAAAAGTTAAATTTGAAAAATCGGTCCAGTATTTCTGAAATTCTAAAAAATTTCCCATGTTAAATCCCCATAGAGTGAAGATGTCTATGGGGATTTAACAGACATCTTCACTCCGTGAAGATGTCTATGGGGATTTAACGTGGGAAAATTTTGTTTTGGCAATAAAATCAATATTTGACCAAATTTCACGAAATAAAAAGAAGGCTCATTCTTAATTTTTTCTTTAATTTAATATTATCAAAATAAATCTTGTTTTTGAATTGTTTATATAGCCGCAAAATTTGGGCAGTTTTCCTGAAACAGACAGTAAGTGCTATTACTCGTGATTTTCCAAGTTGGGTAACTTCGTTATAAGACCGATGTACATATCCGCCTACGTTAATCTTGCCCAGATTATCAACATTTCTGAACATTATTGGCAATGCCAACTCGGAATAATCAATCAATGTGCTTGTCTGAGCCTGAGCTGTGTTACTCAGACAAGCACACTACTTGATTTCAAGCACAATATTCAAGTATTTTGCGATACAGAAATTGAAAAAAATATTGGCAAGATTAGCGCAGGCGGTAGTGTGTACCTCGTCCACATGCTGCTGGAAGGCGGGAGATCCGACGTCCCTATCGCCCAGCCCAGTTCGCAGAGAGTATGCGTGTTTAAACGCCTCCGTCACCCTATGCCACGTCAATATGGCGGCATCTATCGTGGACATGCTCACGTTGCTAAACTGGTAACCTATGGAAACGGGTACGCGACGCTGCTTTTATTGTTTACTATGGTCATCGTGGTATATGGTTATGTTTCTACTATGGAAGTTTCTTTCACAACAAAAAAATCTTCACAATTTGTCATTACTGTTACATGTATACAAGGTGCATGATCACGTGGTTACAACAACAACAACGTCGCCCACTCCAAAGTAAGTATTATTTTATATTTTCCTTAATATGCAACGGATTTTGATGAAATGTGGCGCAGCAAACGCGTCTTCATGAGCTGCATTTGGTGGTCCATGAAGTTCGGTACAGACATCTGTCGTTTTTGCGAAGAATCGATTTCCGTGTCGGTAGCAAAAACGATTCTTCGCAAAAACGATAGAAATTTGGGCGACAATACAGAGACCACATAATGCAGCTTAACAAGACGCTTTTGATGCGCCATATTTCCTCAAAATCCGTTACGTAATAAGGACAATATAAAATAATACGTATGGATTCTGGAAGTTTCAGTACTTGTTGTTGTTGTTAGTACCACGTGATCATACACATTGTATAGCTAAAATGCCAAATTGCGCCAAACCAAATTGTCTCCGCTGTTTCTGATCGTATGCACCTTAAACCGGACACCCTGGGAGGTCCCCCAGTGTGTCCGATTTAGAGAGGCTCCACTGTACTTAAGCACTACATGAACAGTTTTTTTTTTCATTTCAATCATGAACTGACACAACTATGACATAAATGACAGTGAAACATGGTGTCGGTTTAGCGGGGTTCTACTGTATTGTATATATTGAGACATTATCTGAGAGTCACTTGAATGTGACTGTGTCTCAGGTGATGTCTCAGATAATTGATATGTGGTTTTTCGCTTCATTCACAGTAACAAACTGTCATATATAAAGCAATCGTACCATTTTATTTGATCACATTCCCAAAAATCTGCGTTATAATCAAGTAAATGCTATCAGTACCTGTGATGAACAGGGGAGATAATTGGGTTTGGCGGTTCCAGTAAGGATAAATTGTGACTTTCTTTATTATTTTTATTTTGCTGTGATATGATAATAGTCTCCACGAAAGTCGTAAACCGAAAGTCGCCGGACCGAATGTCCGACTATAAAAAAAAGCCAAAAAAAAATGATTTTTTTCTTTTCTATTCTAAGTTTCAATGAAATACTTTCCTTTGGTATGCGCTTCTGGTGCTAGCTAGTTTTTCTTATATGTCTGACTTATATACTTACAAAGCTAAAAAGCTCTTAAATCACACAAAATCAATTTTTGTCCGGTCTGGTAAAAATTCAAGTTTACCAGACCGAATGTCCTGTAAAATGTTGGCAGTTTCGCGGAGACTGTAATACTAGACCAAATTTAGAAAAAACATTATAGACGTTCTAAGTTATAACAATAATAAGTTAGTAACATTTTATTGAAAAACATGTTTATATTGCAAACTCTAGTTATTTTTCAGTATTATAAAAACATTTGTGTGTACCAATCACCAATTTTTACAGGCGAATTATATGTACAGGTAGGTTTAGAAATACGATACAAATTTACAATTAAACTATTTGTTTTTTCAATTCCGTTTCATCACTTCTTTATATGCATATCCGAGACCCAGTGTCAGTATATTGGTGTCATATGGGTATTTTGGGTAGATTTTGGTGGATTTCGTTGGTTTTGGGTAATTTACATAGTTTTGTGCAACTACTAATGCTCAATCATTACACACGACAGAAAACGTCAATTATCTACACATTCACCGTTCCGAACTTTCGGACACCTTTTCAAAATACCCACAAAAAACTTCTAGTTACGTATACGCGTAATTCGCGATAGGTGACGTATATTATACGTTGGTAACACCAACGAGATACACCGAAATAACCAAAAAAAACACCGAAATATCAACCGTTCTTCATGAACCTGTGACTGGATAAATGTGGCTTCTATGCATATCTGAGACCAATTGGTTTTTGCATGTCAACGTACCGTTTAAAACATTGAGTATAAACTGGTACACGGCTCCACCCGAGGGTGGAGGGGGAGAGTACACACTCCGGTTGCCGTTGATTGTAGACACTAGTGGCTCCTTCACGGCAGCCGTGTAGTTAGCCAGGTCGTCCACCGTGATTATCCCACCTGTAGGACACAGACAGGCAATTTGTGGCTGTGACTGGAGAAATGGGGCTTATGGGATTTGTGGCGAGTGCAGTTGCTGATCAAATATCACACTCCTGGAGCCTGATAACGATTTATATTGCTTGTTAGAAGCATGGCTGGTGTTTCATTGATGGAATGGCGAACAGAGCTGATCCAGGATCTGCACTGTTCGGCATTCCATGGTGGATCTACACTGGTCGTAAACCCCATTAGCCCCATTTCTCTAGTAGTATATAGGGAGTCAAAATGATACCACCAAAGGTGGGAAGCGTTATTGACCCTGGTTACAGCTCCCAACAGTATCGAAAAACGTGTTTTTGGCCAAATATGAAAAGTAGTCCCCAACAAAAAACAAATGTTGGCGTTGGGTGCCGCAATACAGGCAACAAAACCACCAGCGCAGGTGATATTATTCTGACTCCGATATTTCGAAAAAGAGAAAAAAAAGTGGAAAAACTGGTACTTTTTGTGGGTGCTGGTACACACTTTTGTTTGTTGGATATTTTGGGAAAGTTGTATCCACATTTGGGACGAAACATCCACAATCGTACTACCACCTCCCAATTGTATCCACATTTGGGACGAAACATCCACAATGCAATGTACTAACCACTCCTCCATTCGTATCCACATTTGGGACGAAATATCCACAATCGTACTACCACCTCCCAATTGTGGATGCGAATTGCACACACATCCTTTTTTGGGAAAGTTGTATCCACAATCGAACGCCCAATTGAAGATATATTTTTCCCATTGGAATAGACAGACACAATGCCATACAAGGAATGTGAAACATGCGGCAAGGGTTTCGACAAGCCCGCAAATCTTCGAAGACACATGGGTCGCAAGAACCCGTGCAGACCTCCCACGAGAGAGTGTCCCGAATGTGGAGGGAAGTTTGCCACCTACAAGACTCTCTGGCAACATCGCTCGAACAGGTGTCCCGAGGGGCCAGAAGATAGAACCACGGAGGGTAGCAAGAAGAAGGCTGCGACCAGGAAGAGGATCCTGGTACTGGAGAGGAGGGTGGTAGAGTTGGAGGAGGAGGTGGCTAGGCTGCGGGATGGAAAACCTCGCGAGAACATCGACAGCGACGACGACGACGAGATCGATTGGACAGATATGTAGAGATAGTGGGATTTTCCCACACTGGCCCCCATCTCGACTCCCAACGGCAAACAAAACCTCTCCCCAAAGTGGGTAGAAAAACCCAAATACATCGAACTACAACGAACTACAGGCACTACAACCAACACAGAATAGGTACTCGATGAACTTTGTAGAACCCCCACACAGAACATACAAGATACAAGGAGACCCCAACAAGAAACCCAAAATAGATTCCCACAATGGAAAGACAACTCGGAAAGACAATTCGGACACCCTGAGACCTCCCACAGTGGAGCCTCTCTAAACCGGACACCCTGGGACTTCCACAGTGGAGCCTCTCTAAACCGGACACCCTGGGACCTCCCACAGTGGAGCCTTTCTAAACCGGATACCCTGGGACTCTCCCACAGTGGAGCCTCTCTAAACCGGACACCCTGGGACTCTCCCACAGTGGAGCCTCTCTAAACCGGATACCCTGGGACTCTCCTACAGTGGAGCCTCTCTAAACCGGACACCCTGGGACTCTACCACAGTGGAGCCTCTCTAAACTGGATTCCCTGTGACTCTCCTACAGTGGAGCCTCTCTAAACCGGACACCCTGGGACCTCCCACAGTGGAGCCTCTCTAAACCGGACACCCTGGGACTCTCCTACAGTGGAGTCTCTCTAAACCGGACACCCTGGGACTCTCCCACAGTGGAGCCTCTCTAAGCCGGACACCCTGGGACCTCCCACAGTGGAGCCTCTCTAAACCGGACACCCTGGGACTCTCCCAGACTGGAGCCTCTCTAAACCGGACACCCTGGGACCTCCCACAGTGGAGCCTCTCTAAACCGGACACCCTGAGACCTCCCACGGTCGGGTCTCTCTAAACCGGACACCATGGGACTCTCCTACAGTGGAGCCTCACTAAACCGGACACCCTGGGACCTCCCACGGTGGAGCCTCTCTAAACCGGACACCCTGGGACCTCCCACATTGGAGCTTCTCTAAACCGAACACCCTGGGACTCTCCCACACTGGAGCCTCTCTAAACCGGACACCCTGGGACTCTCCCACAGTGGAGTCTCTCTAAACCGGATACCCTGGGACTCTCCCAAACTGGAGCCTCTCTAAACCGGACACCCTGGGACCTCCCACAGTGGAATCTCTCTAAACCGGACAACCTGTGACATCATTGTGGGGAAGAATATGTGGACAAATAGTGCTGTAAAACAGACATCAAGTACTGTTTAACCTGCTAAATGACACTGCGATGTTAAACGATGTCTTTTTACAAATATTCATCATGAAATGCTATGGTAAGGTAACACTTTCTGTCATGCTAACGGGTTTGAAAAAGGTGCGTGTTTCACAGCGTTGCTTACCTTTTTATTTATATTAGAAACTAGATATTATCGCAATTCTTTTTCTGGCATCTGTGGTTCTACTGTATGTCCAGTTCTTCCAATAATACGGGTACAAAACTAGGGAATATGGGTGAAGTGGGATAATAAGTCACAGTTAGATCATGGTTTGTCTGCATGTACGAGGAGATAATCCGCGAGCTTTAACGATACACATTTCTATCATTTTATCGGATTTGTAGCAGGCATGTGTTGTGTTTCAGATCACCGCGTATGTACTTGGAATTTTCTCCGCCTTCTATGCCATAGACCCACATTCACGCAAGCAAGACAACCCAAAGGAGAGTTGTAAGTTGTAAGTGGCATCCATTTTAGATTTCACATAGATTTCTGTGTGCTATGTTTCATAAATACCGTATGTTCAGTACTTACAGCACTTTGATTTTCTGATCGCTTTGTATACGCATACATACGAAAATGAAATTGGCTACTGGTCCGTTCAATTATAGCAGCACCGACGAAAGCCGAAACACGCCGAATGTTTGTGATTTTTACATTAGATTTTCTTTAAAATTTTCCTAGCAAACAAACGGATTTGGATGATATATTACGCACCAAATACATGACTTATGAGATGTATTGTTGCTCTAAAGGTTCTATGTTATTCTTATAACGTATCACTTTCACGAATAATCGAGTACCGTTTTTTCGTTTATTTATTCACGTGCTCTATTTACATTGACGGTAACCGAGTCAAAACTATGTAGCAAACTATACAATAAAGCAAATACCAGGAATCCACTTTTCCGACGTTTCGGCACAAGGCCTTTATCAAGGAATTAGTTTCTACTAAACGCTAAGTGGCATCCATTTTAGATTTCACAATCAATTATGTTGATGTTTATGCATAACGTCATGACGTCGTGACGTAATTGCATGAGCATCACGTCATAACGTCATGACGTTAAGAATAAACATTGTGAAATCTAAAATGGATGCCACTTAGCTTGATAAAGGCATATAGAATTTGTTTTTAAATGTTTTCATGTATTGTCAATGTATATAATCAAGGCTTACAACTAAGTGTGCCTGGCTTTCACCATCACCAGTTTCAAGACGCAATGTATTTTCTATTTCTTATAAAATCCCATTATTCCTAGTGCCTACACAGAGCTAAGGCCCGCCCGAGCCTAATAAAACACATAGCCAGCATTTTAAACACAGAAGCCGTACCAGCCCAAAAACCGGACACAAATCACCCGACTACGCTAGGTCGGACACGAGTTCGTATCGTGATTTCACTCAAATTCTCAAGACTAAACTGAACTAACCAGATCGAGATTTCAAGAATTCTCGACATTTTTCAATAAAGTGATACTATTTATCAATTGGGGAGGGTGGCTCTTTTGTACTTACAAGTACTTATACATTTTATATTTAACTGTTTTTTTAGATTTAATGTGTTTAATAGCCAAAAGTAGGTTGGCAGGAAAAACGTGGAACAGACAGCAGTTCCATATATATACATGTACGTGGCTGTGACCTATGTGCGTTAATAATAAGTTTTAAAAAAATTGTAGGAGCTCAAAACAAGATACATAATATGTGATTGAGTGACTGGGGAATTGGGGCTTATGTGATTTATGAACAGTGTAGCTTCTGATCAAATAGCACACTGCCCCCGCCCCCCCCCCCCCCGCCCCCCCCCCCCCCCCCCCCATGATGAAACAATGGACCTTTCAACGTTTTAACGACCGGTATAGTCGGACCAGTAGCCGATTTCATCAACAATCGCAAAGTACATGTATACTTTTCTAGCTAAAGTATACTTTGAGGGAGTAATCATTTATTTTTCCCGAAATGCATTATTTCATATAGAACTAACGACTGCATATATTTGATGATGAAAAGTATGCAAAATTATTATACTGAATTTATTGCATTATCACAGCCAAAATGGCTATGATAATGTAATAAATTCAGTATAATAAAAATTAATAAATTTATCAAAAAATTGAAAATTTCTCCCTCAAAGTATACTTTGCTAGAAAAGTATACTTTGCAATGTTGGTGAAATAGGCTACTGATCAAATAGCACACTCCCGTGGCGTAATACCGATCTATCTAGTTTGTTAGAAGCGCGACATGTATTTCATGAATGTAATGGCGAACAGTGCAGATACTGATCAGACTTGCCTGGTGCAAAGGCTGATCTGGATCTATAAAATGTGACTTAATATGGGTTTTGCGAATGGCTTTGCGACCAGTGCAGATCCAGATCAGTCTGTGCATCCGCACAGCCTGATCAAAATCTCCACTGTTCGCCATTTCATCAACGAATTGTTATTTCGTGGGAACGAATTCATAAAAAAAAGAATTCTACGTTCCCTGCGAGGCTCCGTACAGATCAACGGTCTTTGCATCCGCGCATTCTGATCAGCCATGTGTAGATCGACATTTATGTTAAAGGTACATGCCCACTCAGTAGGCACAAACATGTTCTTTATGGCAATTATATCAGTGTATAATTGTTTCACTATTCAAAGTTTTAAAATATTACTAGCGCCTGCTGTACAGATATAATGAATTCAGTAATGTTTATTTTACTGATAGTGACGCGCGGTGGTATCAGGCTATTTTCATATGCAAATGAGGCATGGTATTTTTCAATGATTTATACTAATTAAATGCGTCACCTGAAAAAAAATTTTTTTCGACAGATTATAAATTATGATCATGACCAAGTTTATACCCCGATAAATTCCACAAAAAGGCCATTCATTCCTATAATGAATATTTATTTTGCCAGCAAATGTTTCAAATGATGTATCTGATATAAAGGACAGTTTGTGCCTACTGAGTGAGCATGCACCTTTAACACTGAAATAGCGTTTATTTGATCAAAGAAAAACAGGTCATGATCAAAAGTGGTTGAAAATTGTATTAGTTATATAGTTGTTAGTTATTATATACGTACAGTGGAACCTCTCTAACCAGGACACGAAACACCTGTGCTCTTAGTTTTGACGAGTTTCTTGGTCATTTATCTCGGGTGGTAATGTCTGTTCATTATCGCATAGCACACAACTATGTGGCTCAGAATGATCAACGCCTGATTTACAGTGAAATCTCTCTAAGCCGGACACCATGAGGACCTCCCAGGGTGTCCGATTTAGAGAAGATTTAACCGTACTTTCGTTTCCCATTGAAACACAATGGAACTCAGGCCGTCAATATTCTTTCATATTGACGAGGGACCGGTTTCCGTCACCGGAACTGCGTTTCAACCTCGTAAAATAGTTCCTAAATCATTTGTTTACTTCATTTGTATTTTGTACATATTTCGAGGTGCATATCAACTGTGAATGATTTACTTATATAATAAAAAGGTTATTTGATTATGTGGATTATGCACGAATTCCGCAGCGTGCAATATCATTGCGCGGCGGAACGAGTTGCATATATCCACATTCATGTCAAATAACATTTGTATTATATACGTACATGTATATCACTCACAATTCATATGCACCTCAAAAATATAAAAAATATAAATAAAATAAATAATTATTGATGATTTAGAAGGAACTATCTAGCGAGGTGAAACGTAGTTGCGGTACTGACCCATATGAACTCACGAGACGGCAATATGGAAAAATATTGACGGCTTGCGTTCCATTGTGTTTCTATGGGAAAGAAAGTACGTATATAATAAGAGAACTATACGTAATAGTTATAGTTCGCATATTGAATTTTTAATACATTAATTTCGTAGCGAACGCCAATACTAACGTGTTGTTTGCCGCGCCCCATCGTGTGCTAACCGTTACGTTTGAACCACAGGTGATGGGAACAACTAATCTGATAGTATGTTGTTCCTTGTATAATATACTATATTTATCCCGTCAACACAGTGCGTATTTGCCGTGAAACACGGTGCCGTGAAACATTTTTGATATCCAGTCAATACAACTTTTGCATTGTAATGCCATTTGTAGGTGTTGACGGGATAAATAGAATAGTAGGTTAGTGCCGTGAATGGGAAAAAATATCTGGCGCGGCACGGAAACGGGATGTGCTCGGCAGAGCCTCGCCCATCCCGTTTCCTGAGCCTTGCCAGATATGTTTTCCCATTCACGGCACTAACCTACTATTCTCTATATATACTGTCATGTGATTTGTTCCCGTCACCTGTGGTTTGAACAGAGTGCCGTCCCCTACACGCTTGCAAATCCTGATACTATTACGTGATTGGCTATTTTACAATGAATCGATCACGCGGTGACATGATGCGCGTTACAGGAAATTACGTAAACAAGGCGGCACCTCTGGTTATACATTTCTGTAAATATAATATTGCACGCATTGCAACATTTAATTATTAATGTAATAGATCTTGACGAAAGCATCGCGATATGCGATTAATTGAGACGAAATGCTGCACTTTCATTGGTCGAGAAACTAGGGCAAACAATAATTGTATAATAGCACTTGATACATGAATACTTACTTTAAATTCGGATGGTTTGGATAGAAAGAAGCACTTGCATCAATGCCGGCTTGTAGGGCGACTCCGACTCGAAACCCATCGCGGCATAGTCGAATGGCTGGCTCAAACAGCACCCGCCACGGCAGTCGCCCGCCCAGCATGTGGACCTCATATAGCCCCCTTATCTCGCCGGGGATGCCAATAGATTGCCCGCCTGTGATATATTTAACGATGAGGACCCGCACATCAGGATGTATTGTAGGGGTTCAGCATTTGCAAGGTGCATGATCACGTGGTTGCAACAACAACAACGTCGCCCACTCCAAAGTAAGTATTCTTTGATATTTTCCTTAATATGCAACGGATTTTGATTAAATATGTCTAGATAGTTTGGCACAAAACGACAGAAGTTTGGGCGAAAATACAGAGACCACCAAATGCAGCTTAACAAGACGCGTTTGATGCGCCATATTTCATCAACATCCGTTACGTAATAATGACGCTATAAAAGAATACGTACTTTGAATCGGTACTTGTTGTTGTTGTTAGTACCACGTGATCATACACCTTGATTTAGAGATGTCATTAATATATAGAAAGAGTGTTTGATTGTTATTACCGGGTACACATAGTGATACTATTTTGTATTTGTATCACGGAAATCAATAATCTTGAGGTCAGTCGAGATAACCGCGTTTTCTCAAATTTGATATTTATTCAAAGGAAGTCGATATTTATTTGTCCAATGCAATTTCTGGTGTAAAATAAACTACTTTATAAGATATCGACAGCAGTGGTTAAGTTGATACACATACTTTATTTAAATAATTAAAACTAATCACACTGTCTTCACATGCACATAAACTGGTGATCACCACTACTGACACGGTATTGAAATATTAGTTAAAACTGTGTAAAAACGAACACTTTTGATGTTAACAACTTGTGGAATAGTTATATAGGTATATTATGTTACTTTCGTAACAATGTATTTTTTTACATAAGTTGAGGGCCCAATCTTTAACGAAGGGTTTACTGCATTATGAACAACATTTGGTCTGTTTAACGTGTGTGGCGTCCGAAGGATTATAAGTGAGTATAAGTGTAAGTTCGACCTGAGCATATAAGTTGACAGACCCACCAATAGGCACCCCTCAGTGCACCAGATAAGTTTTGTATCTAAAGAGTAGTATATCCCAAGATTTCAATTTCAATGCGTATTTTACTTTTACAAAAATATGATTGATTTTCTTCCTTCAAAACTACGGAACAAGCGATAAAATAAAATCACTTATTTGAGCTGCAAATATCAAACACTGTTTGCTTTTTGCAGCTCAACTAAGTAAATGTTCAACTTCATTACGCGTATTTTCACATTTCTGCGAGTATGGTGTACTCCCATTTTTTATATCAATGTGTATTTTGCTAAATTAAGTGCGTAAAATACGCCAATACACACCTTATCTGGAGCTCTTAATTGTCCCTTGGGATGGCAGGATATCACCCTGACAAGTTGATCAATGTCGACCATGGCGGTCATTGATCAAAGTCCCAAAATGCATCGCGTCAGCTAAGAGCGCATGTATGTGTTGCTGTGACTGACGAAAGTGGGCATATGTGTTTTGTGGCCAGTGCGTATCCAGACCAGCATGTGCATCCACACAGTCTGATCAAAAAATTCACTGTTCGCCATTCCACCAAAATGGTGCGGGTGTTTTGAGGTCACAGACACAGTTTGTTTGAATCTTGAGCCATTACTACCCAGTTTCACTTGAGGAATAATTTGGGGTGCTCTTAACACCAGTTTCAGCATATTTGTAGCATTTAAAAGAAAACACTGAACATGTTGGTCACGTGGTGTAAACAGAGTTTTCGTGGCCAAAAAATGTAAGCAATATTGGGGGACATGACGAGGTTGGATTTTTCTTTCTTAGGAGTAAGTTAACCTATTGTTTCATTCATGCAGATCCGGTATTGACCGGCTGCATGTCATGTACAAGTAGCAGTGGGAGAAGCGTGTGAAAGGTGAGCGGCAGACTTAGGTTGGCGAATAGGTTTAGCAGCAAATGGAGTAAAATGGAGTAAAAAGACGGCCATTTGCCACGAGGTAGGTACATTTTCGTTGTTTTATTAATATTTTAATTTAAAACACAAGGAAGCCATATAGTCTATGGCACGACAGAATATATCATAGATCTACGAATGCATACACTTTGTTAAAAGATGCAGTGACAAAAAGTTATTGAAGGATGTGTGGCCTCCTCTGTGTAAACAAACCATGCAGTTACGAATTTTGCAGACATTTTCCGGTCGATTTTAATGAAAATACGGTCTATGCCCATGTAGCCCACAATTATCCACTATTTAACCATTTTTAAGGGATTTCGCCATTCGCATACCTCTCACGTCCATGAAAACGATGTGTAAGCACTCTAAAGGTCCGGCGGTGGGAACTTACATGTAATTACAAAGGTTTGCGGTAGGTTTGTTTGGCAAATTGTGTGGCAACGTATTAATAAGTATAGTTATATACATGTATGTTAATTATTGATACAGTCTTGTGTTCCCTGTGGCATTGATGGCCGATGGAAGTATACGCAATTCAGTAGAAAAGGAATCCCTAGCGGAACATTTCACCTGTACCCGTGTTGAGAATACTTTCTCAGCCGGTTTGAGTTCAATTTGCTTTAAAATATGTTCCTTAAAGTATTAAAGCACCCAAAACTTCTCCAACACTCAGTGGAATTGACTTGCAATTTTAATGTAGCTCTAATTATTTGTTTTGGGACAGTACATCGCTGAATGTGGAGTAAATTATTTGCCACGTTGAAGACCACCGTTGTACTCGTACCATATATCACATACAGGTATTCGGCGTGTTTCGTGTTTCATCGGTATAACTATATACACATGGACAAGGCTTCTAACTTTGGTCGGACACAACCTCGTATCGTAACAACTTCCGCGATTGTATTAACGATAATGTGAATATTTTGGCGGAAAGTGCACATGTTCATTTGAGAAGTATTCCTATCTTGCTAAAATAGCATAGTCAGAACATAATTCTGCAAAGTATATCGAATTACAGCTGTTTTTTCTAGGTCGGAAACAACCTCGCATCATAACAAATGAAATAATGTGTTTAAGTCTCCAACGTCAATATTGTAGTGGCAAGTTCATATGATCATTTGAGAATTATGGTTATCCTGCAGAAATACATAGAATGCCTAGCAAATTACAATTTTAAACATGTTATTTTGTTATGATACGAGGTCGTGTCCGAAATTAGAAGCCTTGGAGTTAAAATAATGTAATTTATTTCCCATACATACTGTCTACCACTCCCCACCGGCACACTATATGGACGACATTTATATAAAATGCGTTATTATGATCAATTGGTAGCCAGCTAAAAAAAGAACATTTGACATTTGCAAGAAGTCTAGAATAGATAGTGGTTCTTATCGTTTTCTCAACCGGCAATTGAAATGTGTCTTCCGCTTTGGTAACGATCTCGCTTGCAAAGGAATTTGCCTGTTTGCCTTGCAGTTCGATATGAAAATAATGCGTTATCTCCCTTGGTATTGTATCGAGACATTTTCTTTTACCGAATCGCTTCGTTCACAGTTCATTTCGCCTTTAGTGTCTTATTTGCAAGAATGTTAAACATAGTAAGTGTGCGGACAAACCGATGAATCGTCAAAATCGTAAAAGTATGCAGTAAAATAATATATATTTTCGTTATCATCTACAGTCGGGTATAATATACGTAACAGACTTCGCGGCTCGTGGGACGGGGGGTGAGGGGGTCAATTGCGTATACAAGGCATTTACACTCAAATAAATCCCTCACCTATACCCACGGTGCAATTCCCTCGGCTCAAGTCGATTTAAAGGTAATCAGCAGACGGTGGCCGAGAGTTACGGCGTCAAATTTCTACGCCACTATACCATGTTCGATTCTCGTCCAGTTTGTCTGTATAAATAATGTGATTTTCTTGCTAAGTCAATTATACGTTGTCTCGGATGGAGACTTTAAACGGCGGTCCAGAGTATCAAAGTTAACAACCTCATTCCCGTCTTCACTCTCTTGCAGACGGCATGCAAAGTCATCGAGCCAGTGAAGACGTGAAACTATCTATCTCTCCTCTCTATATATCTCTCGCTGTCTCCATCACGTCCTACATATGAGACACGCCATGTTATTTTGTACCTTCGGACATCTGCGTAATTTCATGAAATACGTTTACAAAATTTACAATTATTTTCCGTAAATGGCTTATGCACGACTTGTCGACCTAGGTTGGGTTTGTAACCAAATGGTGAATATGTATTTCAGACAATTCAAGAAACTATGTTATCCGGGTAACAGTATATATGTGCATTGGGAAACCATCGGTACATATAAATGTAGGCCAACAAGGTCACACTAAAAGCTGATTATTGTCCAGTGTCAAAAGTTGCAAATTATCAATAAACTTACAAAAATAAACACACAATGTGTTCATGATGGCCGGACAGACCCGCTGATAAACAGACAGACCGACACGGTTGTAAGTGTAAGTGTACAGTGTACAGTCAAACCTGTGAATAAAGGCCAGCCATGGGAAGTGACAAATCTGGCCTTTGTTCACAGGTGGTCTTTATTCGCAGGGTCATTTATATAGTAATTGTGCCATTGAGACAACACAATTGTGGCCATTAGGCGACATACAATTAATTTATTGACTATCATCCGAATTTTGTGAAAAAATGGGGCGGGTGGGCGTTTTTTATTTTTTTTTTCAGGCAATATCAGGAAGAGACAATTAAGGGCTAGATTTTCAAATATGCAAATCCGTTTTGTAATATCATTGTTATATTGAAGTGTTGCTAGCCATGTATCTACTTTCCTGTAACAACTCAGAAAAGCAGTATGTATTCCTAAATGCAAGCATGTTATCATGGTTATACTGTATAGCTGTGTGTACGGTATCTCGCATTGTGTACTTTAACTTGTAACGTAGTATATGGTTGCAGCTGGATCATATTAGCAGAAGTATACAAATAGTATGGCCTCTCATGTTCAGTTTCTGTAGCCAATTTCATCAAAATTCCAAAGTCTGCTAACCGAGCTTAGCAATCTTTGAGGGAGTAACTCTTGACTAATTAACACAATTGAAATATATTTTTACAATCCAATTATTAATATGTCGCTTTTCAAGAACCAGAGTTTTTAAATATATAATAAAATCGTTTTAGAAAGTAATTCGTGTCAAGTTGTCTTTTCTTGTGGCCCGATTTTCATTCGCCCGATTAATGGTATCGTCCGCTAACGGGCACCCATCCAACAATCCATTTACAAAATCATTATACAAATCAGAGAACGTCGAGTCCGCGCCGGCTTACACATCGTTTTCACGGACGTGAGAGGTATGATAATGGCGAAATCCCTTAAAAATAGTTAAATAGTGGATACGTGTGGGCTACATGGGTTATATACAGGGGTATAGACCGTATTTTCTTTAAAATCGACCGGAAAATGTCTGCAAAATTCGTAGCGGCATGGTTTGTTTACACAGAGGAGACCACAAATCCTTCAATAACTTTTTTGTCACTGCATCTTTTAACAAAGTGTCTGCATTCGTAGAGCTATGATATATTCCGTCGTGCCATAGGCTATATGGCTTCCTCGTGTTTTAAATTAAAATATTAATCAAACAACGAAAATGTACCTACCTCGGGGCAAATAGCCGTCTTTTTACTCCATTTTACTCCATTTGCTCTACCGCTAAACCTATTCACCAACCTAACGCTGCCGCTCACCTTTCACACGCTCCTCCCCCTGAGTAGGTCCCACAGGATCCATACGCATAGTGACATAGTGACATATGAGAGACTGGCCTTACTGGATCAGAGGTTGAAGTAACGGACCAATGTATATAAATACATTAAATATACCTAAAATTATCAATAAGTGGGGAAAAGGTTTACTCCCTGTTAGAACACAATGTGTTATAACAGGGAGTAAACAAAAGTTGAACTTACTTTTTTCACTTTTTGATACTTTTAGGTATATTTAATGTATTTATAGGCCTTGGTATGTTACTTCAACCTGTGTACTGGATTTATTTATATTAGGAAGTAGATATTATCGCTGATTTTTTTTCTGGCACCTGTGCCTAAAACCAAGCGTCTGGAAACCTACCTTCCTGTGAGGAGACGTTTTTATCGGGCGTGTACATTTCTGACGATGCGCCGGACGGGGCCTGCTCCCGAGCCATAACTGACTTGGACACGCTCATATTCCTGCAGTTATCCAATCGCATGCGAATATGTGGGATAGTGACTGGAGAAATGGGATTATGGCATTTTCTGCCAGTGCGCGGTTTTACGATTTATACAGTAGTTCTTAATACAGATCGAATTGTTGACGCAAAATACCGAATAAATATAATAACAGTACTGCATAATACCACAGAAGTGCGATAATTATAGGGTGTTTGATTTGTATGTGGATATATGCACGAGTTCCGCAGCGTGCGATATTGCAAGAATTTAGGAGTGCAATATCGTTGCGCAGCGGAACAAGTGGGGCATATATCAATATCAAATAACTTTTGTATTATATACATGTATATCACTCGCAATGTATACGCACCTAATAAAATCTACAAAATATCAATCAAATAAACAAATTAATGGTGATTTAGAAGGAACTATTTTGTGAGGTGAAACGTAGTTCCGGCACTGACAAATATGAACTCGCGAGACGACAATATCAAGGTGTGGGATCACGTTGTTTCCAAACCTGATTATCCGACGTGACGTGATCATTTTTACAGTACATTTTCTTTAAAATCTTCCTAACAAACGAACAGATTTTGGTGATATGTAGCGCACCAAATACGATCGCATTATATGTGTTTTATGTGTGCCCTGAAAGTTATTTACTATAACTTATAACTTTCACAAAGTATTGAGTACCGTTTATTTCTTAAAATCACGTGCTCTAGTTTTTATTTACATTTACGGTAACAGATTCTTCGTCAAAACGTCAGAATTATGAGACTAAAGCCGCCTCTACAATACAGGGCAACGTGTACCGCATTTTCTGCGGTATATTTCACAAACATGTGTCATTCCATTAGAAAGATATTAAAGAAAATCTACTGTAAACTCTTCAAAAATCCATGACGTCACGCCGTTCGGAAACACGTGATCCCAGACCTTGAATATGGAAAATTATTGACGTCTTGCGTAGCATTGTATTTCAATGGGAGGGGACATGGATTTAATTAGCAATTCAGAAATAACAATTCATTCCCTCAATTTAACAATTCATTCCTTCGAATTAACAAGTCATTCCTACGATATAACAATTCGTTCCCTCGAATTAACAATTCGTTCCCACGAAATGACAATTCGTTCCCTCAATTTAACAATTCGTTCCCTCGAATTAACAATTCGTTCTCACGATATAACAATTCGTTTCCACGAATTAACAATTCGTTCCCATGGGAACGAATTGCTAATTCGTGCGAACGAATTGTTAAATTGAGGGAACGAATTGTTATTTCGTGGGAACGAATTTAAAAAAAAAAGAATTCTTCGTCCCCTGTGGGTCTCCGTATACCTGTTATAGTATGTAAGGAAATGGCCGCCGCCAATACCACAACTGTGGGCATTGTGTACCCCAATACATAGGACGGCGGCAATGGCGGCATCGACTGCGGATCCCCCCTGTCTAGCCATTATCCGCCTGCAACATAAATGTATTACATACAATGGGTTTCCCAGTTCCCAGTGTAATAACATAATGCACAGTGTGATCAGGATCTCTGCATTGTTCGCTATTTCATGAATAAAACACCCGTCATGCTTTTAAAAAGCGATATACGTTATCAGGCTACATGAGTGTGCTATTTTATCAGGAGCTCCCCTGGACACAAATTCCATAAGCCCCATTTTTCCAGTCACATATAGGAAAAAGCAATGGTGGTCGCTGACCTTAACATTTTTCGGATTAGACACAAGGCGGAGTAATTCACTCACGTGCCAATTTGTGAACACTCCTCTGCATCAGCAGCCACGGCGGCAAATTTGTAACGCCCCTCAGTGGTTGTCGACGGCGGAACATAAAGTGGTGAGTACGCAGGCGCAGGCGTAGTAATCTCTTGGCAGATATTATCGTCACTGGAACTACTTTTCCTCAGCCCGAGACCGAGACCAAGTCCGATCGATACAATGGCGGCTACAACCAATGCAGTGACGATGGCGAGAGTCCGGCCTTTGGATAATCTGGATATATAAAAACAGTTACTATAGGCACAATCAAATTTAGAAAGCCCATATAATATCCCCCAATGAATGCAATTGAAAGTATTTACAGTTTATGCCAAAGAGAGAGAGAGATAGAGAGAGAAAGAGGGAGAGAGCGAGAGAGAGAGAGAGAGAGAGAGAGAGAGAGAGAGAGAGAGAGAGAGAGAGCACTGTTCGATCAAATGACATTGTTTTTCTTTTGTATATATAACCATAACACTCATTCGTTTCTAAACATCAGTTTCTTGCTATGTCACGTTGTCTCATGGTAGCAAACCTTTTTGTGTGAGTTTATTTGACAATCAGTTGTAATTGTTTGGATATATTTCTCCAAATGGACATTGTGTTCCCAGTTTTTACCTTTAGCCTCTAGGTGTGACCTTGACATTAGACATAGGTGCAGAATAGAATAGAATAGAATTGAATAGAATTTAATAAAATAGAATGTTAACGTCTCATCACATGCACACTTATAACAGTCTAGACATACGAGCGCAATATGTATAGGACAGGATATTTACCAGGGCTTATTAGCAGATTTTGTTTGCGCAAATGATAGGAAATTTACCAAAATGAAAAGATAAGCAAGACAAAAGATGCCGTAATTCTGTTCTCCACTTATGTCGATATGTCGAATAAATCCACATTTTTAAATTACTTCAAAACCTCACGTGCATGCAACTATGTGGCATATTCTAACTATGTAGCGGCCATTTTGGATTTATGCGACTTTCTCAAAACGCTCAACGATGACAGTGTCATCAGTCGGATTCTTGATGGGATGTGGATGGTTTGGTCAGAGACATATACAAATAAATCCTTGGTCTGGTCAAGGAAAATCCCCTATAAAAATCAAAGTACTGAAAGTACTGCCACCAGAGCCTGAAATAAGGAACGGACATATAGCATGTGACCTTGATCTACATTTTCTACTTAAATGATTTAGCAATTGTAACCATTGTGTGTGTTAAATTCTTTCCTAAGCCACTATAATGCCATTATTTGGCAACATTTAACTAAGCTATTGTGCTTAGTGTCTTGTATATTCTTGTCTCAGTACTTTCAGTATTGTTTATGTATGTTTAAAACAGTAACCGCCTTTGTCCTAATTTTAGACTACAGCGCGTTGCAAACTGTTACAATTGTCAGCGCGTTGGAAATCTGCTTGCTGAAATCAACCTATCAGAGCCAACCATGTTGGGAGACTTACAGTTTCTGTAATTGGGACCAAATTGTCGTTGTACCGTCGATCCGTGACCGGTGGAAATGATCCTTAAATGTCCTTGTCTAATTTCAACGAATGTTGCGTTCTTCATTCGAATTACAACTAATTATTAAACTTAATTACTCATTTGTTATGACGAATAGTAAATATAGCAGCTTCCAATGATTCTGTTTTGCAAAATAAAATATCCGGATAATGGGATAATGTGGATATATATAGAATAGTAGGTTCGTGCCGTGAATGGAAAAAATATCCGGCAAGGTTCAAGAATTTCTTTATTTCTCATCAGAAGTATATGTTGTGACCACTCATTTGAACCGTCTCGCCGAGACGGTTCAAATGAGTGGTCACAACATATACTTCGGTTCAGAACTAAGGAAAATAGATAGAGAATAGTAGGTTAGTGCCGTGAATGGGAAAAAATATCTGGCAAGGCTCAGGAAACGGGATGGGCGAGGCTCTGCCGAGCACATCCCGTTTCCGTGCCGCGCCATATATGTTTTCCCATTCACGGCAGTAACCTACTATTCTATTTATCCCGTCAACACCTACAAATGGCTGTAAAATGCAAAAATTGTATTGACTGGATATCAAAAATGTTTCACGGCACCGTGTTTCACGGCACATACGCACTGTTTTGACGGGATAAGTAAGTATACACCACGTGGTGAAGTCGTTTTGTCTTGATTTTTGACGGAGATCGTCCTATAACTGCCGGACTAGTTTTCTCATTTCCACTTATTCAAGATAATATCATGCATTTTCAAACTCTTTTCATGAATTTTCACACTGTTCTTTTGATGTTTTTTTTTTTCTTCATGAATTTTTATGAGCTTTTCTTTTGTATCATGAATTTTCAAGATATTTTCTTGAATTTCAAGATATTTTCGGGAAGTTTCAAAACGTTATGATGATATGTGACTGTGGCTGGAGAAATGGGGCTTATGGTGTTTGCAACCAGTGTATATCCGGATCAGCCTGAACATCCACACAGTCTTATAAGAATATGCGCTCTTTGTCATATCATCAATGCAACACCGGCCACTAACAAGCAACATAGAACGCCATCAGGCTACATGAGTGTGCTATTTGATCAGGGGCTGCACTGGTCGCAAATTCCATAAGCCCCAGTTCTCCAGTCGCAGCCACATATTAACTGCAGCAACTGTGACTGCTGACTACAATAATGTATATAACTACCGCATGACCAGTTAACCCTTTCAACGTTAGAGACCACTTTTCTAATATTTGCAAGCAGTGTAGATCTTGATGAGCCGGCTCGTAACGAGCCGTCTCATCAAGATCTGCACCATTCGTGGATATTATATTTGGGCCGCGCTCTGTGAAAACCGGCCTTAATGACAAAATTTTCGATTTGCATTTTTTTACATTTTCTGATGCGGACACCTTTCAAAAACAATATTCTGAAAAGAAAGTGCAATTATGTTTAATAGTTTTTTTTTATCTCACTTGTTGTAGCACCATGTGAGTCACGCCCGAAAAAAACGTACATCGAGAAAATGACGTTATTGAAACGGCGACGTTTGTACTATACAACTCAACAGCCTACAGTAGAAATGAGTGTTCATATACTCATTGATTGTGCTTGCTGTAAACTGTATTTGCTGATAAGTTACACTAAATGTATCTACAAGTGTTAGTATGTATACTATCAAACATTCATCAGAATAAAACTATGATATGTACATGTAGTGAACAAAACAAACGCACAACTATCGATTTTAAATATATAATTAGCCGACCTGTGGCTTCGTAATTTGCCACCATCGCCATAATAGATTCATATACGTGTGTCGTCAGAAAGATACATTGTAATTATTTCAAAATTGACGTCATTTACAGTTAATTGTGACGTCATTTATTGATTTAGACAATACGTCACCAAATACAAAAAAACTAAACGGCATTCCTGTAGCCTATTTCATCAACATTGCGAAGTATACTTTACTAGCAAAGTATACTTTAAGGGAGTAATCATTTATTTTTCCTGAAATGCATTATTTCATATAGAACTAACAAATGCATATATTTCATGATTAAAAGTATGCAGAATTATTATACTGAATGTATTACATTATCACAGCCAAATTGGCTGTGATAATGTAATAAATTCAGTATAATAAAAATTAATAAATGTATCATAAAATTGAAAATTTCTCCCTCAAAGTATACTTTGCTACTAAAGTATACTTTGCAATGTTGATGAAATCGGCTAAAGGTTTTGGAAATTGTAAATTATATGCACATCGTATCGGTGATTGAAACAAATGCATTTTATTTCTGTAGAAATGAATGATCAGAATGTGGATAGGCCTATGGCTGCACATATCAATGACTTCAGCGCCCGATGGGGTCTAAAGGGTAGTCGGACACCCCCGGGCATTTTTAAACAAAATAAAAATCGACTGTCCATTCCCCGTCTCTCGGAATTAAATTTACATCTCAGAAAGCGGGAAGAACATTTTACTGTGTAGCCAATATGACTGACGGACGGGCTAATGTACATGTACCCCGTACTAGCAGGTAACAGGTCTATGAGAAAATGCTGCGCGCTGACACCCACTCCCTCGACTGGCCACCACCACCACTGCCGGCAAAATGTGGAGATGTAACATACATGGTTGTATAATTGTTACATGTCCCGATAAAAATACCGGCTGTATATTCTCTCGTCGGGAATAATTAATTTGAAAATTAAATGGGGTGTACATATCAAACATATTCCGGAAGGCATACTGCCGGACCCACCTAGCAGTCTCCCCAGTCTCTCGACGAACAAACGGTGCTAGTTCGAAAGTATAGTAAACTATTTCAATTAAGAAGTCCCCCCCACCCTAACCTGAAATCCTGGATCCGCCCCTGAAGAGCACCGTGGCGTACGTACATGTATTTGGAATAACTGCACACTATAACACAGTCTTGTTTTTGTTGAAATGACACTCTGACACCCTGCGACTATTGTTCGAAGCGGCTCATTTGAATTTAGACGCGTTTAATGTGTTCATGTGCGTTTGCTTTATATTATTTACATACATATTATTTGATAACAAAAAACGCACGCAGACGTGCATTATTTAGTACAATGTAGTATAATGAAAGAAAGTTAACAACAATCTGGCAAAGTCGGACTTCTTAAATGTGTAAATCTTGTAGACCTGTGCATCTGTGCAATCGGATCAGTGTCTGCAATTATTGCAAATATACTATTAAAATTACTATACATTCATATAACCATATTTACAAGTGGTCATTTTAAAGAATATTTACATTGTTATCAAACGACAATCGTACGGCTGATTCAATGTGATATTTGTGAAAGTCGCTAAATATTACGTGACACCGTACACGTAAGTGGTAGCAGATACAGATAGAAATCAGTAGGCTACATCCTTGGTGGCTACAATTATGTTTATCATGATTATTTTGTCGCAGTAAATATGCATGTAACACAATACCAACACACTAAATACTAAAACATGTTTGGCCCAGTGTCACCATGATGCGATATGCCAGGAGCGGCGTATATTTTGGCACTATCATAATTATGTATATACTGGAGTCAGGTTGTCCGTCCGTCCCTCCGTCAGTGCGTCCGTGCGTCCGTAAACTTAACATCAGAGAAATATTGTTATAATTTCTATTTCCTTCATCTTAAATGCTTAATATTTCACACATGCATTACGGTAAGGCTCTACTAACATGCTGTGCCAAATACACGACCGTCCAACCCCCGCTGATCCCAAGGTCAATGTCACATACTTAGTCTGTTTACAAAACTTAACATCAGAGAAATATTGTTATAACTTCTATTTCCTTCATCTAAAATGCTTAAAGTTTCACACATGCATTCATGTAAGGCTCTACTACCATGCTGTGCCAAATCCACGACCGTCTAACCCCCGCTGGTCCCAAGGTCAAGGTCAAATACTTGGTCGCTTTACAAAACTTTGCATCAGAGAAATAAGTTATAACTTCTATTTCCTTCATTGAACATTCTTAATATTCACTCGTCCATTCCTCTAAGGTTGTACTATCATGCTGTGACAAATCTACGACCGTCCAATCCCCTGCTGATCCCAAGGTCAAGGTCACATACGTAGTCTCTACAAAACTGAACATCAGATAAATATGTTATAACTTCTATTTCTTTCATCGAACATTCTTAATAGTTCATGCATGCATTCCTCTAAGGCTCTACTATCATGCTGTGACAAATTCCCGCTGATCTCGAGGTCATGGTCACATATAGTTAGTCTCTTTACAAAACTTAACATCAGAGAAATCGGTTATTACTTCTATTTCCTTGCTCGGATCTGTTTCACATTTCACACACGCATTGCTCCAATGGACCTCTACCACCCTGTGACAAATTCACGTTCATGCCGCTCCCGCTAAGCCCAGAGTCAAGGTCACAAGCCCACGCACTTGGCAAATTTTACATATTTTAGTGGTACATGGGCCCACGTGGGGGGTATTCCGTAAGCCTCGCTTACTGACCGATCTAGTTATACATCTGTGATAGGCTTATTTTTCTGAAAATTTCCAAATCGTATTTTTATTTTTATTTTTGAAACATTCGACATGCGAAACAGTAAGTTAAACGAATTAATATAAGCCCTGTGCCCAGTTCTATTTGTTACATAATACTGATTCTGTGATGGTGTTATCTAAACATTACCGGTTGTATGGTTATTTAGTTTCAAATGTCAGGGCACAAGTCGTCCATATATTCTAAAAAAATAATCGACAAAATCACTACGTGTTTCCTGGAATGAAACTGAAAAAATAGATAACTGTCTGAACCACTATGGAAACAGCTATACAATTCTGCTACGCGTATCCAGCATTAAAATGTTTGTGAGCCACAAATAGTAAAGCGTACGGTTATAAATAGGACAACGTCAACTTATTCCAATTTATCATGCCATTAATGCATTCTCGCACTGATAACAGCTGCCTGATAAACCAAAGTTATAACAGGTCAATGCACTTCTGAGCATGTGCAAAGTTTATCAGGCACTTCCGGTCAGAACAACGTCATTTCATTGGTGGTTTACGTCACATGACGTCAACACGCGACGTTACGTTACGTAAACAAGTTTGAATTCGGATGCACTGAACGAGCGCAAAATCAAGGTAAACTCAGTAAATAAATGTGTTTTTCTGACGTTGAACGAATGGCATGATAAATAGAATACCAGGCAAGTGTCTTTTGATATCAAGTTTATCAGGCTCGGCTGGAAAACGCGAGGAATCGCTCGGCAAGCCTCGCGATTCCTACGCGTTTTCCAGCCTTGCCTGATAAACTTGATATCAAAAGACACTAGCCTGGTATTCTATATGACGCAACTATTGCAAGTGTCAAAATCCGACGTGACGTTGGTAAATTTAAGCGTAACTTTGCGACGTCATTTTCAGGCTTTCATGACGTTGTCATTAAGGCTGGTTTTCACAGAGCGCGGCCCATTTGTTTTAGAAAATAACCTCATTCTTTTTATTTATTGAATTTTTTTCTAATTATTATATCATATTATAACGAAAAATAAATCCCCATATTAAATTCCGATATTCATTTTCACCTGTGTGAAGATGTCTTCGTGGAATTAACACGTGGTGTTTTGTTGTTTTTGTCTTGTTGTGTTCTTGGTTAGATGATTTCCAAGCTATCTAGCCAGGTTTCAGATTCAAATTCTTTTTTTTTTCTTTTTTCGTTTTTATTTTTCTTTTCTACCTCCACCTCCTTGTACCCCGTGTTAAATTCCCATAAAGGAATCGGTTTTTTTTTTTTTTTGTAATAAAGTAAATATTTAAATTTCCCAAAACAAAAATAAATTTGAATTGTATCTGCCAATATTACATGGAATGGGCCTCAGGCTCACATGAGCGACCATTGCGTTTTGTTTTTTTTGTAAGCGTTATTTAAACCTGATACCCTAATTATCTTCTTCAAGGAGAGGAACTCTATACGATAGTTTCGTTCCAATCCTCTTTACACTGCTTGAAGACCTAAAAATTTAATTGAAAGTTTGCCTAAACAATAGAATTAATATCGAAAACAAAAATTGATTTTGTATTGTGTATGTAACCCTAACATTTGGACAGGTTTCGTGAAATAGACAGTAATATCACAATTGCTACCACGCATTTAAAGGGAGGATTTTTTTTGTCAGCTCCCGATCCGCAGTCCGACGCTCTACCTACGGAGCTAATCCGGCCACTCCTCTAAAACTTACGAGTGCCCGCTATACAGATATATTCATTTCGTACTGTTTATTTGTTTACTGATCGGGACGCGCTGCGGTAGCAGGCTATTTTCATATGCAAATGAGGCATATTTTTTAATTATTTATACTACTTTGTAATTAAATGCGTCACCTGAAAAATTATATTTTCGACAGATTATACAGTATGATCATCGCACATGAAAAATAAATACAGAGGATACATGGTAATATCCGCTAACATTTTAAGGAAACACGGTTATCGCCCCTGATATCAGTATGTAAATTTACTTCTGATATAAAATGTATAATAATGCCAACCAATACGTGGGGTAATGGTGAATTAATATTTATTTTGCCAGAAAATGTCTCGGATGATGTCTCTGATATGAAGAACATTTGTGTGTACTGAGTACGTATGTACCTTTAAAGTGAGGAATTTTTTGTCAGCCCATCTTAACCTTGAACTGTTATGATGGTAAATATCTCGTCTTGGTGGACAATACACGTCAAGTACATCCGCTGTTTATGCCATTTTCGATCAACATTTCCCTAATTGTGGCTGTGACTGGAGAAATGGGGTCTATACGTTTTGCGATCAGTGTAGTGTAGATCCGGATCAACCTGTGCATCCGCACAGTCTGATCAGCATCTACACTGTTCGCCATTCCACCAATGAAACACCCGCCATGCTTCTAACAAGCAAAATAAATCGTATTCGGGCTACAGGAGTGCGATATTTGACCAGGAACTACAGTCTCAAATGCCATAAGCCCTATTGGCAGCACTTTAGAATCATTTCCAAGGGAAATGATTCTACCTTGCTGCCAAAACATGTTCCTATTGAGAAAGTAGACTAACTATGAAACAACATTGTATTTTCCTTATACAATTAATATTTATTTCGAAATTTCGTTGAATGAACAAAATGGTGAGACGAAATGTTTAATATTGAAAAATATCTAAGTTTAGATACTTTTGGGATTTAATGACTCAGTCCAATATTGGCCAAAAAGTTTGTCAGCAGGAAAACATGGAACAAACAGAATGATGATGAAGATCGAAGTAGGCCAAAATAGCGGGTACGCGTGACGCACCTGACCAACGGTGTGACAGCATTTTTGTACTGAATAATAACACAGGTTCTTGAAGAGCGGTTCATATTTCGGTGTTTTATGGTTATTTCGGTATCTCTGGTGGTTTGAGTGCATTGTTACAAACATAAAATTTAAGTCACCGCCCGCAAGTTACACGTATAAGTACGAATGTGTATTTTAACAGTAAGAAAGGGGCCCGAAAGTCCGGAACGGTGAATGTGTAGATAGTTGACGATTTCTGTCGTGTGTAAGGATTGAGCATTAGTAGTTGCACACAACTATGTAAATTACCCAAAACAAACGAAGTAGGCCAAAATAGCGGGTTCATATTTCGGTGTTTTATGGGTTATTTCGGTATCTATGGTGGTTAGGGTGCATTGTTACAAACATAAAATTTACGTCACCTCTCGCAGGCTACACGTATAAGTACGAATGAGTATTTTGACAGTAAGAAAGGGGCCCGAAAGTCCGGAACGGTGAATGTGTAGATAGTTGACGATTTCGGTCGTGTGTAATGATTGAGCATTACTGTAGTAGTTGCACAAAACTATGTAAATTACCCAAAAAAAACTCCACCGAAATCTACCCAAAGTCCAACTAAAATACCCATATGTACGGTGACACAGAGGGGACATGGAAATATTTTTTACTATTTGCAATAGTAAAAAATATGTCCATGTCCCCTCTGTGCCACCGTACATATGACACATTCTGACCATCTGTTCAAACAGCTGTGAATAATAATTGTGTTTATGGAAATTTCAGGTACTGAAACTATCGTCTCGAATGAGTAAATTGATAATTGATACACGCCATGTGATTTTGTACCTACATTGTACGATCATGTGCGATATTTCATGAAACATATTTACAAAGTTCACGATATTTTCCGTAAATGACTTCGAGAGTTTACGAACTTTTCATAGCAAATGTGGAATTTAATTCCGCATTTGCTATGAAACTTTCGTCATCTTTCGACGTCATTTACTGAAAATATCACAGCTTCTGTAAATATATTTCATGAAAAATAACACAGGTACAAACTCCCATGGTGTGTCTCATACAGTGTACATGGCGTATACATACCGGTATAAGCATAGTAGTACATAAAACAATATTTATCAGGTAATCTGCCCTGTATTGACCGAATACGTACTGACTGATAACATATTGATGTATCAGGCATTGACCTGATATCAACATCCGGGTTACAACGAAATGAAAACTGACGTTCCATTGGTCGGATAACGTCACGTGACGTTACCGATTGACGTCAGTGCAATGACGCAACTTAAACAAGTCCGCGTTCTGTCCATAGAATACGACGTCATCAAATGTCATTTTCGGGCTAAAACGTGACCTGATAAATAGAATACCAGGCTCGTGTATTTTGATATCAAGTTTATCAGGCTCGGCTCGGAAAAGGTAGGAATTCCTCGGCAAGCCTCGGAATTCCTACGCGTTTCCTAGCCTTGCCTGATAAACTTGACATCAAAAGACACTAGCCTGGTATTCTCTATTTCACAGGTAAGTCGGTCAGGTATACACTGTATCTAGTACATTGCAATTGAACTTCATGGACTTAGTCCCCTTCTTCCACTGATCCTTCAAGTATGTGAATAGCTATATTTTATTCGCCCTGGTGAGTGGATGGACATGTGCGGTTCGTGAACGGGGAATTAGACTAGAACATATCCACAGAGGAGGAATTAGAGAGATTGAAAACCATATATAAATCAAGAGTTAGTTGGTTTGTGATTTTCAAGTATGCAGCTCTCAACGTTTACTTCGCCCTGGTGCTTGAAAGAACCTGTGGGGTTCATGCACGGGGAATTAGACTAGAACATATACACAGAGAAGGAATTAGAGATATCAAAAATCATGTATAAATCGGGAGTTAGTCGGTATGTGATTTGCAATTATGCAGCTCTCTTATTCGGCCTGGTGCTGGGGTGGAGTGATGGGGTTCATACATGGGGAATTGGACTATAACATATCCACAGAGCAGGAATTAGATCGTTCGCCTATCAATCAATGTCTTCCTCACTCTGGTGCTGTGTGGAGTGATGGGATTCATACACGGGGAATTGGACTATAACATATCCACAGAGCAGAAATTAGACCGCTCGCCTATTAATCAATGTCTTCCTCACTCTGGTGCTTTGTTGGAATGATGGGGTTTGTCGGTATGTGATTTGCAATTATGCAGCTCTCTTATTAGGCGAATTATCCGGCGAATAGACACAGGGAATTCGACTATAACATATCCACAGAACAGGAATTAGATCGCTCGCCTATCAATCAATGTCTTCCTCACTCTGGTGCTGTGTGGAGTGATGGGGTTCATACACGGGGAATTGGACTATAGCAAATCCACAGAGCAGGAATTAGATCGCTCGCCTATCAATCAATATCGAAAACGCAGTGGGAACTTTGATTGACGTGACATGGTCTTCGTGGTCCGGAGAAATATTTTCTGCTACGTGGACTTTGAACATGTTCAAAACACACGTAGCGCCAACGCGGTCTGAACAGGACGCAATAAGGACCTTATTATGACCTACTAACATCGCTATTGATGTAACATAGACGTAGCGGACACGCTATATTGACGGTTAGAACCTAGCAACAACTCCGTGACTACACCGTCCATGTCTACTACGCGTCCACTACGCATATTCAGTTGTCATTATGTCATCTTTAAGACGTCGCTACGCCCATACTACGTTACAAAAACTTAATGAATTGAATACTACGTTCATGGCAAGTTCAATGCACGACAATGAAGTTTATATCACGACAGGACGTCCAAACACCGACAGACCTACGTTCTTAGCACGTCTATGCAAAATATTTGACTTCTGGAAAATGAATGCTATCAACGCGATTTTAATGGCTATACCCCTGTATTGGCATGTGAAGAAACCAATGGAATACGTTTCAACAATAATAACATGACCAAAATTCAAAATGGCCGCCATTTTTCTACAAAAGACGTATAAATTGGCCATAACTTTTGATTGGATCAAGCTACAGACATGATTGTTTTGTTGATTATCATTATGTCTTATACCAGAAATTGAATGGAATATTTTCATAATGCTATTAAGCTATTAACAATTAAAAAAGAGAACAATTTGGCCGTCATTTAAATAGACAATAGCCAAAATATATTATTATTTGAGTTGATGACCGTAAAAACATTTAGTTAAATATCGTTTCAATCTATCTAGTTTTCAATGTTTATGTATTGGTGCAGCATAGCCAATAAAAGTGGAATTTTATTTGCAAGATAATATTTATTACAGTTCAATAATTTGCAATTGCCAAGAGAGTAGACTAGTCAGCTACAAGCATGATAATGGTCACATATACCTGCACTGGTGACTGAGGTAAGGATACTTATTGCATATGTGACTACTGTCTGTTTCACGAAAGCTGCCAAACTTTTTCGGCCATATAAACAATTCAAAAACAATATTTTTTTCGATAATATTAAATTTAAGGAAAATTTAAGAATGAGCCTTCTTTTTATTTCGTGAAATTTTGTCAAATATTGGTTTTATTGCGAAAAATTGATTTCTCTATGGGAATTTAACACGGGGGGGGGGGAAGATGTACAGGAGTATGGGAAGAGTAAAAAAACGCAAAAATTTGGAAATGGACTCCGAAACCTAGCTAGATAGCTTGGAAATGATCTAACTAAGAAAACAAAAGTTAAATTTTAAAAATCGGCCCTGTATTTCTGAAATTCTGAAGATTTTCCCCATGTTAAATCCCCATAGACATCTTCACTCTGTGAAGATGTCTATGGGGATTTAACATGGGGAAATTGTTTTTTCGCAATAAAATCAATATTTGACCAAATTTCACGAAATAAAAAGAAGGCTAATTCTTAAATTTTCCTTTAATTTAATATTATCGAAAAATATATTGTTTTGGAATTGTCTATATAGCCTTAAAATTTGGGCAGCTTTCGTGAAACAGACAGTAGTTAATTATCTGATCAACTTATATAGTTATGCTGTACCTTACAAACTACATGTTGCTATTGGAAATTCTGAGATCAGGAGTCAGGCTGGCCACATTTATCTATACACAGTAACAGTAAAATACAATTTGAGTTAGTTTTCAAACTACTATCCACATAATAAACATCAAAATAATCTCAACAAGCAGGCTAAAACATATGTATCACAAAGGTAATATAAAAAGCACATCCCATAGAACATGTTTGAATAGTCGATAATGAATTGGTGTCTATTGGCTATTATGAATGTCTGGTAACAATGTTGTAGAAATGCAGAATGAACCATCCTCAGCATGTTTAATGGATTTAGCACAGTCCTTATGTGTATACATGTATATATATATTACATGTATATTATACGAGTAATTATCCCCTCGCCGATATGCAAGAGGGGATATAGAGTTACTGTCTGTTTCACGAAAGCTGCCCAAATTTTACGGCTATATAAACAATTCAAAAACAAGATTTCTTTTGATAATATTAAATTAAAGGAAAAATTAAGAATTAGTCTTCTTTTTATTTCGTGAAAATTTGTCAAATATTGATTTTATTGCGAAAAAACAATTTCCCCATGTTAAATCCCCATAGACACCTTCACGGAGTGAAGATGTCTATGGGGATTTAACATGGGGAATTTTTTTAGAATTTCAGAAATACTGGACCGATTTTTAAAATTTAACTTTTGTTTTCTTAGTTAGATCATATCCAAGCTATCTAGTTAGGTTTCAGAGTCAATTTCCAAAAGTTTTCGCTTTTTGACTCCTCCCACAACTCCTCTACCTTTTTCCCCCCATGTTAAATTCCCATAGAGAAATCATTTTTTTGTAATAAAACCAATATTTGACCAAATTTCACGAAATAAAAAGAAGGCACATTCTTAAATTTTCCTTTAATTTAATATTATCGAAAAAAATATTGTTTTCGAATTGTTTATATGGGCGTAAAATTTGGGCAGCTTTCGTCAAACAGACTATAGTGTATGTACGTAGTGCGTGCATGAGTAGTATCTTTCATTGTTCAATAACTCAAGAACCACTTTTGTGTCTATGGATAGTGCTTTGTTTTGCATATGACCCCCTTCCCATCGCCCAAGGTCAAGGTCACCGAGGACTTATGTGCACCTTTATGTAAGGCAAATATGTTAAAGTTTATTTTGTTTATTCATTAACTTATGAACCGCGCACGATTTTGATAATAGTCGGCAACAATGTGGATGGTGTTTTGTTTTGCATACGACCGACGTCCGACAGACCGAGGTCGAGGTCACTTAGGAAATATGTTTTGTATTACCAAGGCTGTCAGCGAGGGGATTAGCTTAGTGATAACGATGCCCTTGTTATAATTGCATTGTGATATTCCCTCACAGGACTCCTAACAGTGAAACCAATAAATATTCACATACATTCTTTAGTCGGTCCTTGCCACACACATCCTCTCCCTCGTCTACCTCATCTGCCTATCACCTTCATCAATGTCAAATATAGTGACATTCTCATTATGTATATGGATTGAGGCACCTGATTTCACCAAATTAGCAGCATTATGGTGTATTTGACAATCATGCAGAATGACAGCTACATACCAGACTGATACAAAGTTTTCCTATAGTTTTACACTGACAGTTGATGACGTTCATAGGAGTAGGCGGGGCTGCTGGTCCCCTAGCAATACATGGACTTGCACACTATCTGAGCCAGCCACAAACACCATCGATGTAGCTGTACCTAGGATGTCATCCTGTGTTCACACCCAGAAGATGAGCAGAACAAAGACATCATTGTCATCACTGGTTACACGCAGAGTTTTCTTACCATTTGCAACAGCATCAGGAAGATAACTGATGATAGTTATATCTGCTTCATCATGGCTAAACACACCTTCCTCTCCGCCACCCATGGTCATGTTGTTGCCCAAATCCAAAGTTTATAGAACCCTGATAAGCGCATTCCTATTTCACTTGCTCTTCATAATAGCATCGCGACATGGCAGATGGCTGATATTGTGACATTGTAGTCACCCACACATGGGTCCTCTCATGGTCCTTTGTACAAAAATCATCATAGCGATCAACAATGACTAGAACTTGGTACTCCTCTCAGTATATTGAAAAAGTGGATTTGGTCGTTGTCCTCAAACATCCATATTCATGAATGATATGTGCAGGAACAGCACACACCTTGTAATCAAAAACCATATCATATAAAGTCTTGTCGCCGATGGCCACGCCATATTTGATTGATTCCATGGTTCTCTCTTTTTTCAGAGGAGCATGGAATCCATCAGGCAATGCTGACCTAAACTCTCTGACCATGCTCTCTCCTATCTTAAGTGCATCGTGGACATTGACAGAAGCACTCGCCACATTTGCATTAACCCTGTTATAGAGTAATTGTCGGCTTGAGAGGATGTTTAGTTCCTCAAAAACACGATTTATGTCATCAGCATCCAGTTGGTACCTCTTATCTTCCACTTTATGCTTTGTCTCCGTCCAGTCTTTGTCAGCCGAGGGCTTCGTGGCAAGTGTGACATGGGCACAAATCGGATAAGACTCAAATTGCGACTTTGTCTGCGGACAAGGTTAATCCTTTTAAACGACCTGACAGCTTGCCATTTGTATGTAGGTGTGCTCTTCAAACAAACTGGTCTGCAGACATGGAGTTCCATGTTCTTGGCTTCTGTCAACAAACATAAGCACCAGCTCTGGGCATCATCTGACAGCAGGTACTGTATTTCAATCACATGCCATTTGATGTATTTAGCATATTGCCAATGACCAGCAGCAAAGAAGTACATTTTCGGGAAGCAGTGCTGCTGTAAAAGATAGCGTAATTCATATAATACAATCAACCCACTACCTACAGGTTGGGTGTTTGCAAGCTGTGTCAATATACTGACTGATATCATTGAATGTCTTGGGACCATCTTTGAGGAAGCCATAGAGTAATACTGCTGTCACCATGCGAAATGCATGCACATATCGCACCAGAGCCTTAATTGCCATTCATGATCGATATCAGTCCACTGAAGGCTATCAAGACAACTGGCTTTCATTAAGTATCCACAACAGCCATTGAGTGACATCAGGGCATACCACCAGGTCTAGCCACAGGTCCATTACCCACCCACTTGATCGCATACAGTATTATCTTCATAATTGAAGATAGTACTGTATGAGACCAAGTGGGTGGGGTAATGTAATGTTTGTAATGGGTATTTATTTTGTGTCACGAGTCTTCCACCTGCTGGGTCTGACAATAACCGACTTTGAAGCGGTGTGCACGATTGGCCCATTTGATGTGTGTTGCAACAAAATAAAGCTGCATGTCAGCAGATAAATATGACGTCTTCATCCCAAGTACTGCGAACATTTTCCCAAAGAATGACAGTGTTGTGATAACTGTCGGGATGAGATGGTGGTGAATCAACAAGAGGACCAAACTATCGTGGCTGGTTTTGGGGAACCTAGCGCTCTATAAGGAGCAGCATTATACCCTTTTCACTCAACAGGGTTTATGCTCAAGCAGTATAGAGTACTATCGTGCGTCTGCAAACTGGTTATTCTGTCTCCATTGCACAGATATCAGTGAATAGTGGCCCAGACCTGCATACCACAGCAGGGGGTAATATTTTAGAGGCCTGTGTACCGCTCCATCACAACAGACTTACCGCCAAGTCGAACGTATGCAGCTTCAGACATAGCAAGGCGTGGTATGGCAAGGTTCAGTCGGATCGGGTCCAGACGGGTGGGTGCGGCTGAAACATTGCTCTCGATTTGGCAGTCTTCTGTCAAAAATTGCGTAAAATCCGTTTTTTCTCAAAAGTCGATAGACTTCCACCCTTTGAAATGGCTCCATTGAATTTCTTATATGCCAATACATGTGAGTAGATACAAAATGCCTGTCTCTAGTATATTGCAATCAAAAGCTATGGTCAATTTAGACGTTTTTTGTCGAAAAATGGCGGCCATGTTATCATGGTCGAATATTATTTAAACATATTCCATTGATTTCTTCACATACCAATACATGGGTATAACACCAACATCTCGTTGCTAGCATGATGAAGTACGATGTTTTGCCATTTTTTCGATTTGACCTGTATTCACGGCGGCCATCTTGGATTTCTATGGATACCGAGAGTTTCCCAAGGATGGCGCGTTGCCATCCTACGAATTTGAGGTCCATGAATTTGCAACGAAACCTTACACTGTCGAAAATGTCTGGGTTCCATATTGAGCATATGTAAAATGCAATGTGATACTCACACAAGATGCAGAGATGTCGTATTGTATCTAATTTATTGGTGTTATAGACGGCACCAACTGATATGAATGGCTAAAAGCGTAGAGCCTAGCCAGACTGCGCGGATGCGCATGCTGACCTGGGACTACGCTGGTCGCATGCGTTATAATGTCCCTTTTCTCAGTAGGCGGCCCAAAACAGATGGATAAACACACAGACGATCATGATTACAGACAAAAGGCCATAATTACTTTTACACCGTCAACACAGTGCGTATGTGCCGTGAAACACAGTGCCGCGCACATCCCGTTTCCTGAGCCTTGCCAGATAGTTTTTCCCATTCACGGCACTAACCTACTATTCTCTATCTATTTTCCTTATTTCTGAACCGAAGTATATGTTGTGACCACTCATTTGAACCGTCTCGGCGAGACGGTTCAAATGAGTGGTCACAACATATACTTCTGATGAGAAATAAAGAAATTATTGAGCCTTGCCGGATATTTTTTCCATTCACGGCATTAACCTACTATTCTCTATATCGCAGGAGACGCTATGTACACAGTGTGACTGATGATGACCCTTATATTGTTCTGCCAGTTTGAAGCCTGAGTGGTGTAAATAGCATATAATGCCGATTTTAGATACTAAAATTATTAAAAAAATGTTTGTTTGTTTGTTTGTTTGTTTGTTTATTGGGGTTTAACGGTAATTTCAAAGAAGTTACATTTGTAAAGCGTGTATTTTTTGGCGGCCATTATTGGATTGTTGTCCCCATAAACACGATTATTATAGTTTATTCACGACGAAGAATATATTTCATTATTATGTTAACGATTCTGAGACAAATAAACCCTACACCATGAACACTATCACTTTAAAATATATGCTTTCTGTATATTGTGAATATGGTGGTTGCCATGGAAACCACGTGATTTATATCACTAAGCTGATAATTTGCCCGCACGGAAGGTAGCACCCACCCTTCTGGCACATGCACTAATAGGCATGGCAACTCGACTACGACGCCGTCCTGCGCGCACATGGACGTAGCGCTGACGTAGCAAGAACGGGACAATTTCGCATTTTCTTTTAATTTTCTCGAAGACCACGAAGTTGTTGCGGAGTCCTAGCATTTTTTTAGAACATCAAGAAACGCATAAAGAACTTTCTTCTTAGAAACATCGAGAACTTTCTTCGGTGTGACGGGCACATAAATAACTGGCGAAGACTGGTCCATTGCAATGTTTGGACTAGTTCATTAATAATATGGGGAATATCTTTTTAATACTGACAAACACTATAGATCTTGATGAGACAGCTATTTACGAGTCGGCCCATCTTGATCTACAACGTTTGCAAATGTGTAGGGTTGAACAAATGAAGGATTAAATCTGAATATCATTAAAGGGGCATATCAGGATTGATTAAAGGTACATGCCCACTCAGTAGGCACAACATGTTCTTTATATCAGAGACATCATCTGAGACATTTTCTGGCAAAACAAACATTCATTCACCATTACACCACGTATTAATTGGCATTATTATACATTTTATATCAGACTTACATTTCCACACTGATATCAGGGGCGATAACTGTGTTTCCTTACAATGTTAAGCGAACATACTCGCATACACTACAACTTAAAGGGCCTCTAGGATGCAGTTGCGTCTAATATGCACAGTATAGTCCTCGACAATCTAACCAGGGCCCGGTTGTTCAAAACCGTTAGCTTAACGAACTGTTAAATCCTTAACTGTATGGTTAAAATCTCTGTTTTAACAGAGATTTTAACCATTCAGTTAAGGATTTAACAGTCCGTTAAGGATTTAACAGTCCGTTAAGCTAACTGGTGTTTTGAACAACCGGGCCCAGACTGGTGAAAACCGCATGCAAATAATCAATCACTGTATGTGTTAATTTTAAGTTAGCTAGGATTGTGCAGGTATTGCTTAGACGCCATAGATGACCCATTAATATTTAGTTTTATATATATCAATTTTATTTTTAAACTCTCTTAATTTATTTAGTATATTGATCCTGTATACAGAATTACACATGTCAAATACATTTGGGCTGCGCTCTATGACAACCAGCCTTAATGACAACATTTTCAATTTGCACTTTTTTTACATATTTGAATGCGGACACCTTTCAAAAACAATATGGTGAAAAGAAAATGCAAATATGTTTCATAGTTTTTGTTTTATCTCACTATGTCTAGCACCATATAACCATATAACCATATCAGAGAAACTCCCTACTGCGAGTGTAGCGAAATTGTAGAAGACGCTGAACATTACTTCTTTGAATGCAACAAATATCATGCACAGCGTCTCATTCTACGCCAGTCACTGCAACGATTTCATAACCTGAACGCGCACATGCTTTTGAACGGCATACCTGAACAAAACAATGAAAACAATATTATTATCTTCAATTCTGTACAAAATTATATTAAAACTACAAAACGATTTGAGTAACTTCGTTGATAGATGTATGTAACGTAATCCATATCGGATGTATTCCATTCGATTTTCCAATATCATCCACAACCACCGGTTATTAATGATCACTGAAATTTATTGCAACTAGCACTAACACATTGATGGTTTGCTCATGTAGTATATGTACTTGGCGACAAAAACAACTTTTATTCTTTCTCCAAATCTCATATCTCACTATCCACCTCTTCTCTACCTTTCTGTCCGTTTTCATTCCATACATTATGTAAACATATATTTATCGCTTGATAATTGGTTTGTATCCGTGTTTATATGCCTGTATACATGTATTCATGTATCTCCATTGCTGTTGAATTATTGTACTTTGTAACACTTAGGTGAGGGCTGTAACTAATGTTGAGAGAACTTGTAGCCCGAGCCTATTATATTTAAATGCAATAAACTATGTTTAAACTAAACCATGTGAATCACGCAAGGAAAAAAAAGTAACGTCATCGAGAAAATGACGTTATTGAAACGCTGACGTTTGTACAATGCAACACAACAGCCTACAGTAGAAATGAGTGTTCATAGACTCATTGACTGCGCTTGCTGTAAACTGTATTTGCTGATAAGTTACACTAAATGTATCTACAATTGTTAGTACTTATACTATCAAACATTGAACAGAATAAAACTATATGATATGTACATGTAGTGAACAAACCAAAAGCACCACTGTTAAATCTATAATTACTAAATAATAAAACATGTTTGGCCCAGTGTCAACATGATGCGATATGCCAGGAGCCGCGTAATTAGCACTACCATAATTTGTATCTGTGATACGATTATTTTTCTGACAATTTCCAAATTGTATTTTATGTTGATTTTCGAAATTTTCGACGGTGAACAAGTATATCAAATGAATTAAGACCTAGGCCCAGTCCTATCCGTGGCTAATTTTATCCGGAATACGTGTCACAGTTAATGAGCCAACTATTTACATTTTCTTTAATAAAAGTAACGGTTGCGGGCACACTTTCACGTAGAGCGGGGCAAGGTCTGACCGACCGTCAGCACTAACCACCCACCATCAGTAAACACGTTTAAACCTAAGTTGATATCTTATATTGCGCATGTAAATTTCCCCGTGAGTTTTAAATTTGCGACAAACAGTGCAGAAAGTATTGCCAATACCAATTAAATCGTTTTCCATAGAACAACATTTGTAAACCAAAACCATTCATAAATATGATCATGCAATATGTAGATCTGCGTAACACATACTTAAGTCATATGAATAATTGAATGCAGATTTAACCGATACGAGTGTGTCTGCATATTTCGAAAATCTTGTCACGTGCAAATGAAAGTTAGCGTTACTCGTCCAACTGATTCGATGGTTCGATCGTCAAGTTGTAAGTACATGTGTATCTAATGGTGGTCCGAGTATTCCGATTTCAACCCACCCAAATTAAGAAACATGCAGACGCCTCCATCTACGCCGACTACAATTGTTCTCGTTTGGTGTAATTGTTATATAAATATATAATTCCAGCACAAAAATATTTACACAATTCCCTAACATTTGATTGGTCCGTAGCAAGTGTCTGTACAAAATTTATATCCCAGTAAACTCCCATGCCGAACTACTTTCCGTAACCGTGAGGAGCAGTTAAAATAATTCTGAAGAAAATGCAAAATAAACACATTTTCTTGATGAATTTATTTCAAATGCTGGAATTATAAGGAATGAATGGCCTTTTTGTTGAATTTATCGGGGATATAAACTTGGAAAAGTCGCGGGAATACTGGACGAGGCCTTCCGGCCTTCGTCCAGTATTCCCGCGACTTTTCCAAGTTTATACCCCGATAAATTCAACAAAAAGGCCATTCATTCCTATAACAAATAAAGTTTAAAAGAAATATTAGCATGATGATTACATAATATTGATTTTGTTATGTGTTATCTAAAAATATCGGTCGTATGGTTATTTAGTGTCAAATGTCATTTCACAAGTCGCCCATATAATATATTATAAAAATCATAAATGCAATATGCCCATTTGTATGAAAATAATCAACAAAATTACTACGTATTTCCTTGAAGGAAACCGAAGAAAAAATAAGACAACTATCTGAACCACTATGAAAACAACTGTACAATTCTGCCACGCATATCCAACATTAAAATATTTGTGAGCCGTAAAGCGTACGGCTATAAATATGACAGCTTATTAAAATGACGCAACAATTCCAAGTGTCAAAATCCGACGTGACTTTGGTAAATTTATGCGTAACTTTGCGACGTCATTTTCAGCCTTTCATGACGTTGTCATTAAGGCTGGTTTTCACAGAGCGCGGCCCATATGTATTGACACTATCATTGATTTTAATGGTAAAACAAATACCGTAATTTGCATTATTTAAATCAATGCATGCAAACCTCTAAATTAAAACCTCTGCGGTTTTAACCACTCTTGTTTGATTGCCAATGAATATATTGTGCATACGAAACACATTCCCTTATCTTACCGCATTTTGCATGGAAAGCATGAAGTATGTCTTTAACGTTATCCCGTCAACACAGTACGTTTGTGCCGTGAAACACGGTGCCGTGAAACATTTTTGATATCCAGTCAATACTATTTTTGCATTTTACAGCCGTTTGTAGGTGTTGACGGGATAAATAGAATAGTAGGTTAGTGCCGTGAATGGGAAAAAATATCTGGCGCGGCACGGAAACGGGATGTGCTCGGCAGAGCCTCGCCCATCCCGTTTCCTGAGCCTTGCCAGATATTTTTTCCCATTCACGGCATTAACCTACTATTCTCTATCTATTTTCCTTATTTTTGAACCAAAGTATATGTTGTGACCACTCATTTGAACCGTCTCGGCGAGACGGTTCAAATGAGTGGTCACAACATATACTTCTGATGAGAAATAAAGAAATTCTTGAGCCTTGCCGGATATTTTTCCCATTCACGGCACTAACCTACTATTCTCTATACGTATGTCCATGGCCGTACTGTACTACTATTCTCTATGTATATTCTGTAGATAAGACATTTTCTGGCAAAACAAACATTCATTCTCCATTACCTCTGGCATACATTTTATATCAGACGTAAATTTCCACACTGATATCAGGGGCAATAACCATGTTTTCTTAAAATGTTAAAGCACATTACTATTTATTCCCTGTATTTATTTTCTGATGTGCAATGATCATACTTTATAATCTGTCGAAAATATTATATTTTCAGGTAACGCATTTAATTAATATAAATAATTAGGAAATAGTCTGATACCACCACGAGTCACTATCAGTAAAATAAATGTTACTAAACGATTACATCCGTATAGCGGGCACGTGCAATTGTTAGAACTAGTGGAATAGTGACACAAGTATACACTTATTTAATTCCTATAAATAACAGTGTGTGCCTTTAATGATAGCTTTAATTATTTCAACCATAAGCAAACATTTGCAAATACTGTAGATCCAGATTTTTTCAGAGTTGTTTTTATTACGGAAATGAAGCGGGTACCTAATTATGTAACTATTCCACATCTTATTACCATCGTAAGTGTCCGTTTTATAGAGTATTAACCAGTATTTCAATTTCGTGTCGGCAGTGCTGATCACCAGTGTATGTACATGTGAACTAAGTAATGGTGATTAGTTTTAATTATTTAAGTAAATAATGTGTATAAACTTAATTACGACTGCTGTCGACAAATAATGTACACAAGAAAATGTATGTATGAATAAATATTGATTTTCGTTGAATAAATATTGATTTTTGTTAATATTTTGAGAAAACACGGTTATCTCCCCTGACTTAAAACTTATTAAAATCCGTCATTCAAATACGGCAAAATAATGCCAATAAGTGTACCAGGTAATAACAATTAATTGCTATTTGTGTATATTAATTACATATCTCATGGTTGAAACAATAAAAGATAACCACGACAATGCAGCCTGGTGTGCGGGACCCCATCTTTAAGTACGTCTTCGGTGGAATCCTCTGAGAAAACAATATACAGTGAAACCTCTCTAAATCGGACACCCTGGGGGACCCCAGGGTGTCCGACTTAGAGAGGTTTCACTGTACGTCAGGCATTTAATCATTCTGAGCCATAGGTGTGTGCTATGCGATCACGAGCAGACATTATCACCTGAGATAAAAGACCAAGAAAACAATAACATCACAGGTGTTTTCTTATTGTCCGGTTTAGAGGGGTTCCGCTATACCCATGTTTTCTCTCTCAAAGATTGTGTATAATAACAGTAGACGACGAGTTTTGTTTCCCGCGTTGTAAGGGTTAATATGTTGTCGAGCGTCCATAGTTTGAATCTGGTGACTGTCCGTTGCGTAGAAGTTTGTAAAGGTACATTGCCCACTCAGTAGGCACACACTGTTCTTTATATCAAAGACATCATCTGAGACAATTTCTGGCAAAATGAACATTCATGCACCATTACCCGATGTATTGATTGGCATTATTATACATTTTATATCAGACGTAACTTGCACACTGATATCAGGGACGATAACCGTGTTTCCTTAAAATGTTAACGGACATTACAATTTATTCTCTGTATTTATGTTTAGATGTGCAATGATCATTTATTTAGTATAAACAATTAAAACATATCATGCCTCATTTGCATATGAAAATAACCCTATTCCACCGCGAGTTACTATCAGTAAATTACATATTACTAGATTATTATAGCCGTATAGCGGGCACTTGTTATTTTTAGAACTGGTGGAATAGTGATACAATTTTTAAACGTATTTAATTCCTATAAAGAACAAATTGTTCCTACTGAGTGGGCATGTACCTTTAAGAACCATGTCATTATTGTTTTTAAACATAATGTTGTATTCTAGTAGATAAGATATTTTACATCAGACTGCAATGGGCAGTCTAAACTGGGGAATGAGCTCAAACCGTGGTTTAAGCTATCAGAAACCCTAATTTGAGAGTCTAAACGGTGGTTTCTGCCGCCAAGTGCACAATAATTCCCCAAACCAGGGTTTAAGAAAACTACCGTTTAAGATCACGATTGCAAGTTTTTATCTTAAACTATGGTTTGGGTCCAAACTAGGGTTTAGGCTTTTTATTGAATTACGATCTCAAATGGCAGTTTCTGGCCACATGCACAATAATTGGCCTAAACCATGTTTTTTATGTGGAATGTGCATTTTGCGAGCCCAAACTAGGGTTTCAGGAGCATAAACTAGGGGTTAAGCTCCAAACCATGGTTTAAGGAATTATTGTGCATTTGGCTTGCCATACATATCGACTACTGTAGTAACATCTTCAGGTAACCTGTTAAGCGAATACACGCTGGCCAATTTTCATCTATCTCCCCAATTATTTTCCCTAAAGAAATAGTTATTTTGATACTACGAGTACATACATACATCAAGTTTATTAGGCTCGGTTCGGATGCGTTCTTAGTCTCGCCAAATAAATATGAAATGTCACTAGCCTGGTATTTTCAATGTACATTGAAGCTATACATCTATATTAATACATTACTTCCTGATCTAACTTGTGGCTTCTAATATAACGTGTCTAAATCATGTAAATATTAATGCTTCTAATATAACGTGTTTAAATCATGTAAATATTCATGTACATGTACTCGTAAATGATTTACGTCTTTCAACTGCTAGAAATTTTGCCACATTATATCACTGTTCGTCCGCATGTACGAGAAGCTAATCCGCGAACTTTAGCGAGTGGATTATCGATCGTACATGTGAACGAACGTGATTCAACTGCAGGCCCGTAGTGGTGAATAAAATAATGTCACGGCGGACTATTGAGCGGAAGCTCCCCCACCCCCACCCGCCAAAAAAAATATAAAAATAAAATCTAAACTCTCAAAATAGTGTTTCCTTCGTTCTAGAGCCAAACTAGTGCCACTGGCGCGCCGTGGGTGCCGTGGTGGTGTCTACGGCCGTGAACTGTGTTCATCTTCATGTCCATACATTGTACATGTATTGCTTTGTATCAACGGGCTTTAATACTGTATACATTACAATGATTACTTGCCTTGTAATTATCATAACGCCATTTGCTTCGTTATTTATAGTAAGGTATGTAGCTTCTGATCGGACACAAGCTCGTATTTAAACAAAATAACATGTTTAAAATAGTAAGGTTCTATACATTCTATGTACATGTATTTCTGCAAGACAACAATAATTCTCGAATGAACATGTGAACTTGCCACCACAATATTGACGCTATGGCGTTACACACAGTATTTCAGTTGTTATGATACGAGGTCGTGTCCGAACTAGGAAAACCAGCTATAATTTGATATTATTTGCATAATTATGTTCTAACTACTGTTACTTCAGCAAGGTAGAAATACTTTTCATTGAACATGTGCGAACATATTCGTACCTTTCGGACATTTTAGTCTGATATAAAATGTATAATAACGTGGGGTAATGGTGAATGAATGTTTAATTTGCCAGAAAATGTCTCAGATGATGTCTCTGATATAAAGAACAGTTTATACCTGCTGAGTGGACATGTACCTTTAAATCAACACACATGTTTGATTATATTTATTTACAACACAATGAAGCTGTACTGATACCGTGATTGTGCAGATATTTCATTTCAATATCTATTACACTAGTACATTATGATGTTCAACACACTGCGTTATTACACTGTGAAAACCCAATTTATGTATATATAATTGGATACACAGATTTCTCGCTGGCTATAACCAAAATAAAAGTAGAAAAATAAATCACTGACCCACCGCTTCCTATTTTTAATTGAGTCGGTTTTTTATTCGTCCGTGTACTGACTACAAATACAAATGACTTACATGTATAATAGGAATGAATGGCCTTTTTGTGGAATTTATCGGGGTATAAACTTGGAAAAGTCGCGGGATTACTGGACGAAGGCCGGAAGGCCTCGTCCAGTATTCCCGCGACTTTTCCAAGTTTATATCCCGTAAATTCCACATAAAAAGGCCATTCATTCCTTATAATTCCAGCATTTGAAATAAATTCATCAAGAAAATGTGTTTATTTTCCGTTTTCTTAAGAATTATTTTAACTGCGCCTGACGGTTACGGAAAGTAGTTCGGCATGGAGTTTACTGGGATATAAATTCTGGACAGAGACTTGCTACGGACCAATCAAATGTTAGGGAATTGTGTAAATATTTTTGTGCTGGAATTATAATGTTATAACTTGATAATGTATATCTACGGAGCCCCACAGGGGACATGCATTTTTTTGTATTTATTAGTTCCCACGAAATAACAATTCGTTCCCTAAACCACGAAAGGACAATTCGTTCCAATGAAAGGACAATTCGTTCCCTCGAATTAACAATTCGTTCCCACGATATAACAATTCGTTTATTTAGTGGGAACGAATTGTTAAATTGAGGGAACGAATTGTTAATTCGTGGGAACGAATTGTTAATTCGTGAGAACGAATTGTTTAATTGAGGGAACGAATTAAGAAAAAAAGGAATTATACGTCCCATGCGGGGCTCCGTAGACTATAACCAAAATAAAAGAAGAAACAGAAAGCACTTACCCACCGCTACCCATTTTTAATTAAGTCCGTGTTTTATTCGTCCGTGTATTGACCACCAATATAAGGCTGTATCTCACTTTCCCACCATTTTGGTTTACGGTCTTTCTAGACTGTCTCACTATGCAAGCATTTGACTTTTATACCTTCGACTTACATGTACCTGTATGTTGGATATACTGCTGGGCTTAAAGTTGCGTTACACACATATTTAATTATAAATTAACAATTTTAACATGTGTCCAGTATCGAACAAGATCAAATAAATCAAATTAATTGGCAGAATGATGATTGATTACGGGATTGATTAATACTGTCACTTACCATTAAGATTATACAGATAATGGCGAATCACAACCACTCTGAGGATCATGTCAGAGTTAAACAACTCCTGAGCAACGTACGGAAACTGGTCAGAGATACCATCGAACCAATACCCGCCATTTACGACGATATGTTAGCTACTCTTCAAACTCCAGAATGGAATGCTGAAACAGAGGCTGTCGCGACCAAACTACCGACATTCTAACAACTATATATACAGGTAAATAAGGAAGATAGCATTCAAACCCATAACGTCTTGTAACGTCTAACGTCATGTAAAAGTGTGGTGATGGTCCGCCGGCTGAGAAAATGGACATTACGACATTAGAGGTATAGTTCTTAGCCGGGGCCCAAATGAAGTCGTCATTCATATTAGATGGGAACTGGACAAGGACGACGGCGGGCGATACGTTCCTACTGGCGGATGACGGGGAAGAAATAGAGGATATTCATATTTTTGCAACGAATAGGACATATATGTTCATCGAGTGGTCTGGAATGTCCATATTTCACGATATGGACATTTCACACCACGAGATGAACATATATGTCATATTCGTTGCAAAAATATGAATATTCTATTTATTATATACCGCTCCATGGCAATTAGCAGTTTTATATACTGTATACGATAATGAATGTGTATTTGCAGTCTATTTGCAGTCCGGCACTGCAGGTGCGCGCTATGAATATATATATACAGCGGAAGTAGTCGTATTTTCACCGGAAGATGTTTATTTCATCGATGAGAACATATGACTTTTATTTACATCATATAACTATGTATTTCATGGGTAGGTATATAATAAAACCGGATCCTCATGTTTGCGACGGCGGAGAACTTGATGGAACTCTCGACAGTTGACAATTGGTATGTCGATGGGGCATTCTACTCTACCAAGTATAGCCCATTCATCGCATGGTTGACGGGTACATGTGCACTCTTATGTAGCACATCCACATCCAAACATCTGCACACTGGTATAGCTATTCAAGAAGGAGTAGGCCGTTAATGAAGTTCGTCTACTTCAGTACGCGAATGGTAGAAAACGACGTTCGATGAAACCGAAGTACCGTGTCATTGACGACCGTTTGGTACAGCTGAAACATCGCCTATTGAATACAGACCTGGGGGCCGTTTCACTAAACTTCCAGCGACTAAAATGTTCGTAAGTGCAACATTATGATCGTCTGAAAATTTCATATTAACAATGTTTTATTGTCAACAATGATTGGATTTACATTTCATGAGCATAGGCTGCATATGCAGCCTATGCTCAATAAATGTAAATCCATCAATTGAAATTTCTAGACGATCCTAAATGTATGCTTACGAACATTTTAGTCGTAAGATGTTTAGTGAAACGGGCCCCAGATCTGTTTATTAGATATAGATCTGTACACAATTGAACTGGCCCCTGGATGTTACGGAGTTGTTTTAGTAGTGTTGATCATGATCTACACTGTTGTGTTAAAACTCATAGCTGATCAGGATCTACACATTTTAAATTGCGTATGTATGTTAAATAAAAGTTACTTCTGATCAGGAACTACACTGTAATTTAATATACTATAGTGTACATATGTGAACTTTAATATTTATAGCTGATCAGGATCTACATAATACAAATTGTGATGTTTTTGTTTCCTGCTTGATTTAAAAATTCATTACATGTACATACATGTACTTTGTATTTAAAACATTTAATAACTAATAAAGTCATGTTTATACACACGTTTACTTTACTTTAACCCAAAGTGTGGTATGTAACTTTCTGCTGTGCAGAATAGCAATTTTGACCAATTATCACCAAATAAGTCCATGGTTAAGCATAATAATAGTGTCTCACTTTCCCAACATGCAAAAAATCCCAGTTTTCTACCTGAAATACAGTATGTTGGGAAAGTTTTCATTATTATTATTATCTTATATTTAAGGGTAGGAATTGGCTCGAGGGCCTTCCAAAAAGGGCAGGCCAATGACCGTTGGCCCGTTTGTTTCCGAATTTACTAATATATGCCATACAGTCGAAATATGTGCATTAAATGTTGGGAAAGTGAGAACACCCCAAATATAAATGCCGTGATAATGGATTTATCCCGTCAACACAGTGCGTATGTGCCGTGAAACACGGTGCCGTGAAACATTTTTGATATCCAGTCAATACTATTTTTGCATTTTACAGCCATTTGTAGGTGTTGACGAGATAAATAGAATAGTAGGTTAGTGCCGTGAATGGAAATAAATATCTGGCGCGGCACGGAAACGGGATGTGCTCGGCACAGCCTCGCCCATCCCGTTTCCTCAGCCTTGCCAGATATTTTTTCCCATTCACGGCACTAACCTACTATTCTCTATATCACCTTTTCTTATTATGAGATCTCTGATCTCCTGTCCGTTTAAAGGGACATATCAGGATTGCTTTTTAAACAAAATACTACAAAAAATAAAAACGTGTTTTCATCATGGTTTAAAGTGGTTTAATTGAAGATATATGACGACACTAGGATCGCTAAACAAATCAGGATTTTTTTGAAGAAAAAAAAGTAATTAAAAAGTGTTTTCATCATGGCCCTGTGTAAAGTGGTTTACTTGAACTTGACGATACTAGGACTGTTGAACGCAACAAGATATGAAATCCGATATGTATGTACCTATATGGGTGAAAATAGAAACAACCCAGCGGTCCTGGTATCGTCATATATCTTCAATTAAACCACAGGGCCATGATGAAAACACGTTTGTATTTGTTATAGTATTTTTGAACGAATCCTGGTATGCCCCTTGAAACGTCACCCTACAGTCTCTTTAATATTCAATTGTAATATGCGACTGTGACTGGATAAATTGGGTTCATGTGTCGTTGCGACCAGTGTAGCTCCAGATCAGCCTGTGCATCCGCACAGTCTGATCAGGATATGCACTGTCCGCTATTCCATCAATGACGCACCCGCAATTACTCTAGCACGTAATCTATAGATCGTTACCAGGCTATATGAGTGTGTTATTGGATCAGGGGCTACACTGGTCACAAATCCCATAAGCCCCATTTCTCCAGTCACTCAGCCACAAATGTGAGTAGCGTGTACGTGGCTGCAACGAACTCGGATTAGCTTTGTCTGGGAATAATCCGCATGTTTGTGTCAAATGATCGACGAAACAATCTACATTAACCCTTCAACCCTAAATAACTGGTGCCCGATTCACTAAACTTCGTACGACTAAAATGTTCGTAAGTGCAAACTTATGATAGTCTGTAAAGTTCACATTAACTATGTTTTCTTGTAAACAATGATTGGGTTTACATTTATTGAGCATATTCTGCGATTGTGTACCTAAGAACATGTGCGAATTTTCATGAAATATATTTACAGAAACTGTGATAGTTTCCGTAAATGACGTCGAAAGATGACGAAATTGTTGGGAAACTATTGCACATTTTTTTAAATATTTTTAATGAGATATCGTACATGTTCTTAGGTACAAAATGTGAATTATCCGACCAATCCAATCGTCACAAAATGATTTTCAGACTTTTCTGAAGAAGAACAAACAATCAGTAAATTACTTGCAAAAGGTACCGACTAATTGGACAAATTGAAGATAGTGTATGCCCAGGATACGCAGGCTGATCAGGGTATTAATATCCCATAAAAAACATTGTATTTTTATTATACAATTAATATTTATTTCGAAATTTCGTCGAATTAACAAAATGGGGAGATGACATGTTTGGATACTTTTGGGATTTAATGTCTTCAATGGCCAAAAAGTAGGTCAGCAGGAAAACATGGACCAAACAGAATGAAGATGAAGATGAAGTTGGCCAAAATAGGGAGTTCGCGTGACGCACCTGACCAACGGTGTGACAACATTTTCGTACTGAATAATAACACAGGTTCTTGAAGAGCGGTTCATATTTCGGTGTTTTATGGTTATTTCGGTATCTCTGGTGGTTTGAGTGCATTGTTACAAACATACAATTTACGTCACCGCCCGCAAGTTACACGTATATGTACGAATGTGTATTTTAACAGTAAGAAAGGGGCCCGAAAGTCCGGAACGGTGAATGTGTAGATAGTTGACGATTTCTGTCGTGTGTAATGATTTAGCATTAGTAGTTGCACAAAACTATGTAAATTACCCAAAACCAGCGAACTCTACCGAAATCTACCCAAAATCCAACCAAAATACCCATATGAAACAAACATTCTGACGGTGGCACAGAGGGGACATGGAAATATTTTTTACTTTCGCGTGCGCACGCAATAGGTTTTGTGTGCGCATGCGACAGGTTTTGCGTGCGCACGCGATAGGTTTATCTATCACGTGCGCACACAAAACCCTATCGTGTGCGCACGCAAAACGTATCGCGTGCGCACGCAAAACCCTATCGCGTGTGCACGCAAAACCTATCGCTTGCGCATGCAAAAGCTATCGCGAAAAGATATGCGTGCGCACGCAAAACCCTATCACGTGTGCACGCAAAACCTATTGCGTGCGCACGCGAAAGTAAATAATATTTTCAAGTCCCCTCTGTGCCACCGTAGTTCAAACACCTGTGAATAATAATTCTGTTTATGGAAATGTGCTTGAATGAACGTGTGGGGTTTATGCACGGGGAATTAGACTAGAATATAAGCACAGGAGAGGAATTTGAGATATAAAAAAACACATATGAATCAGGAGTTAGTAGGAATGTGATTTGCAATTATGCAGCTCTCAGTGTTTATTCGGCCTGGTGCGGGGCTAGAGTGATGGGGTTCATACATGGGCAATTAGACTATAACTTATCGACAGAGAAGGAATTAGATGGCTCGAAAACCATATATAGATCAGGAGTTAGTTGGTCTGTGATTTACAAGTATGCGCCTATCAATGTCTTCTTCACCCCGATGCATGGTGGAGGGGGTCATACACGGAGAATTAGACTGGACACTGTCCACAGATGAGGAATTAGACAACGCAACAATTACATAGAGCACGAGTTAGTCGGTCTCTGATATCTAGTACATTCCAAATATCTTCTTCATCATAAACAGCCGCATAATCCGCGCCATGATATTAGATGTCCCCAAGCCATCCCCTCTGATCTCTATAAAAATGCTGCTCCCGCCGCCGGTAATAGTGATGAAATCTGCCGATAATAAGTTGGATCATAAACCAGTTCACCCCTAATACCCCGTCACACCAGAGATACGTCAATGAAGTTCTCGCTGCGTCCATGAAAACAAGCCAGAACGCAGTGGGAACTCCTTGAACCTACCGAAAACGCAGTGGCAACTTTTATTGACGCGACATGGTCTTCATGGTCTCCGGTGACCGATTTTCTGTTGCGTGGAATTTTGACATGTTCAAAACCCACATAGCGCCAATGCGGTCTGTAGCCGATTTCATAAAAATTGCAAAGTATACTTTCCTAGCAAAGTATACTTTGAGGGAGCAATCATTGATTTTTTCCGAAATGCATTATTTCATGCAGAACTAACGATTGCATATATTTGATGATTAAAACTATGCAGAATTATTATACTGAATTTATTACATTATCACAGCCAAAATTGGCTGTGATAATGTAATAAATTCAGTATAATAAAAATTAATAAATTTATTCTAAAATTGAAAATTTCTCCCTCAAAGTATACTTTGCTAGGAAAGTATACTTTGCAATGTTGATGAAATAGGCCCCAGAACAAGACGCAATAAGGACCTTCGTATGACCTACTTGTACTTACAGAGCTATTGACGTAGCATAGACGTAGTGGACACGTTGTATTGAAGGTTAGAACGTATCAACAACTCAGTGACAACACCGTCCATGTCTACTACGCGTCCACTACACATATTCAGTTGTCCTTACGTCCTCTTTAAGACGTCGCTAAGCCAATAATACGTTATAAAAACTTCATGAATTGAATGCTACGTTCATGGGAAATTCAAGGCACGACAATGAAGTTTATATCACGACAGGACGTCCAAACACCGACAGACCTAAGTTCTTATCACGTCTATGCAAAATATTTGACTTCTGGAAAATGAATGAAAAAGGTGTCAACCTGCAAGTACTATTTATACTGACGTAGCGGACGCCCGATGGACGCAGTATAGACGTGGCTACAACGAGTCTCAATCGGCGCGGATTTATCGATGACGTAGCGGGAAACCGACGCCGTACGTACCATGTCCAGCGCGCAAATAGAACTCAGTGGGAACGCCACCAACGCAACAGTAACTTAGCATGGACGTAGCGCTGACGTAGCAAGAACGGGACAATTTCACATTTTCTTTTGATTTTCTCGAAGACCACGAAGTTGTTGCGGAGTCCTAGCAATTGTTTAGAACATCAAGAACGCAGCGGAAACTTTCTTCTGTGTGAAGGGCACATAAATAACTGGCGAAGACTGGTCCATTGCAATGTTTGGACTAGTTCATTAATAATATGTGGAATATCGTTGTAATACTGACAAACACTATATATCTTGATGAGACAGCTATTTACGAGTCCGCTCATCTTGATCTACAATGTTTGCAAATGTGTAGGGTTGAACAAGTGAACGATTAAATCAGAATATCATTATAGGGGCATATCAGGATTGATTAAAGGTACATGCCCACTCACAAGATGTATGATCATGTGGTACTAACAACATCCGATTCAAAGTACGTATTCTTTTATATATTGTCCTTATTACGTAGCGGATTTTGATGAAATATGGCCCATCAAACGCCTCTTGTTAAGCTGCATGTGGTGGTCTCTGTACTTTGGCCCAAACTTCTGTCGTTTTTGCGAAGAATCGATTTTAAAGCTATCTCGCCAGGTTTCGGAATCCATTTCCAATTTTTTTCGTTTTTTGATCCTGAAGGTAGTTTTGGAAATTGACTCCCCATGTTAAAATCGTTTTTACGCAAAAAAAAATCAATATTTGATGGAATTTCATCAAATTAATGGAATAGCCCAGAAACGAGCATGAAACTATCCATGTCAGATATGTAGGGTTAATCGTAATATGGTACGGTCTAAACATTAATATGCAAAGGCAAGTTGCGACTGTATTCATACACTATTAGTATTTTACATAGCAATCTCAACTGTAGTTGTTAAAGGTGGGTGCCCACAAATTATATAAAGATACAACTTTACGGAAATTAAGCGGGTACCTAATTATGTAACTATTCCACATGTTTTAACATCGCGTGTGCCCGTTTTTTTCACAGTATTTGCTATTTGTGTAAAACAAACATGGCATATCTAATGGCTGAATCAATAACAGATAATCACAACAATATACAATTATTGTCTTTTGAGGAGGTGTACATGAGATTTACGGACCTGAGAAAAGTGATCTTCACCGACGCCGAAGGCGGAGGTGAACATCACTTTTCGAATGTCCGTAAATCTCATGTACACCGACTCAAAAGACTATAATTGTTTTATTATATGACACTTTTTGGCCGCATATTAAAATATTTCTGGCCAATATTTTTTTTCAAAATATCCGGCCGAAAAAAAATGTGTTCACTTTTTGTTGGTTTCACGCAATTTTCAATAATTATTTAAAAAAAATGTTTTTTAAATTTTAGGCCCCCCCAAAAAATGTTACGCATGCGCTCTAAGGCGGTGAACAATAGGTTTGTTTACATGAATAAACACATCTCGGACCGGTCTCGCGGTCCGAGAGTGCTTATTCGTGTAAACAAACCGTTCAGAGGTCTACATTCAATTTGTATATAATCACGTGGTCGTGTTTCGGCCAATCAGAATGACTGAAATACTTAGTCATATAATAATACATACTGATGTACGAAACCCTATCTTTAAGTACGTCTTTGGCGGTATCACTCGTTTGTTTCTCTCAAACATACATAACATATAATAACAGCAGACGACGATTTTTGTTTCCCGCGTTGTAAGGGCTAATATGCTGTCGAGCGTCCATCGTTTGAAACTGGGTTTTAAGCATCATATTCATGTACTCGTATATCCATTCACCATCATGAAGTTGCCTCTTTATCATTATCAATTGTTTACTCTATACCCCACAAGTACTGCCACTAGGTATAAGTTATATGTATACAGCACTTTATAAGTCAGAGTTATATTTACCTGAAACTTGATATATTTGTTCAGGCACGTCGCTAGGCGGAGGCCTGGAAGCCCGGGCTTCAACATAATTTCCAGACATACCCTTAATGTTTACGGTTATAAAATTACACAAGATATTTTATAAATATTTGCCAAACAAACCCATAGAATGTAGGATAGTTCACCATAGTTGTCTTTTTTTAAATCATAGGGGGGATGCCCCCGGACTCCACACCCCCACCGCTCCCACCCACTGTGATGCTCAACGAAGTCTAAATGTTACGTACTGTAAGACATACATTGAGCATGCAGTGTACAATTTGGTCGTAGCGCCACCTATACTGGACTTCGTAGCGAAACGCCCGTTTACCTAGTTGGCCCCATGTGACATTGATCAAGGGTTTTCTGGAAGAAGCTAGTCATCAATAATTGGATAGCGTTGAGTTACGTCTGTACATAACGCAATAATAGCCATGATGATTATTTAGACACGGCATATGATGATGTTAATAGTTTTACTGATTACAGTGAGTGGGCAGCTCTATGCGTCAATGTTTTAATCTTTATGTGTACCTTCGACCCATAGAGCTCGCGGCAACTCTCTGCGTTGTGGCATAACACATAGCGCTCCCCGGGAGCTCTCTGCGTTGTGGCCTAAAACATAGCGTTCAATGAGAGCTCTATGTGTCAGGCTGCAACGCATAGAGCTCCTCGCGGTCTAACACATATTTCCGTATTAATACCATATGCTGAACAATACTTCAGCAACCAAAGTGGTTCTTGGTCAATTATAGAGAAATAAACAAAATTCATTATTGTTTTCAAACAAACTGTTGTATTCTATTAGAATGATATTTTACCTCAGACCAGAAACATATAATTTCAGTAATATATATCTCTTCTAAGACTGCAATTGGTTAACTATACATTTGTGAAAAGAGTTAAAATGGAAAATCACTAAATAAATTGGGATTTATAAATCTCGATCAAATCTGCGATTTACCCCGATCCTACATAACATAACCGCCTGCGTAAATATTGCAATTATGTCACCTTTTCTGCATATTAATTGGCAATGTCAACTCGCAATCAAGCAGTATTATTGACTGTGCCTGAGCTGTAGCACATCTCAGGCTCAGCCAATCAAGCTGCTTGCTTTCCAACACAATATTCAAGTGTTTTGAAATAATCACATTTGCATATATTGACAAGTTTATCGCCGGTGGTGGAGTGCCTACGTCACAAACTACGGAAAGTGTGTTTGTTATAGTTGAGACACGCCATGCGATTTTGTACTTAAGAACATGTGCGATTTTTAATGAAATATATTTATATAAAATGTGATATTTTCTGTAAATGACGTCGAAAGATTAAAAGGTTTTCATAGCAAATGCGGAATACTATCGCTGACTATAACCAAACTAAAAGAAGAAACAGAAATCACTTAACCACCGCTTCCCATTGTTAATTAAGTCGTTGTTTTATTCGTCCGTGTACTGAATACAAATGACATGATAATGTATATCTACGGAGCCCAACAGGGGACATGGATTTGTTTTTATTAATTCGTTCCCACGAAATAACAATTCGTTCCCTCAATTTAACAATTCGTTCCCTCGAATTAACAATTCGTTCCCAAGATATAACAATTCGTTCCCTCGACTTACAAATTCGTTCCCACGAACTGACAATTCGTTCCCTCAATTTAACATTTCATTTCCTCGAATTAACAATTCATTCCCACGATATGATAATTCGTTCCCACGAATTAACAATTCGTTTTCGTGGAAACGAATGGTTAAATTGAGGGAACAAATTGCTAATTCGTGGGAACGAATTGTTAATTCATGGGATCGAATTGTTAAATTGAGGGAACGAATTGTTATTTCGTGGGAACGAATTGTTATTTCGTGGGAACGAATTAATAAAAAAAAATCCATGTCCCCTGCGGACCAAAATAAAAGTAGGAAAAGATATCACTTACCCACCGCTTCCCATTTTTAACTAAGTCCGTTGTTTATTCGTCCGTGTACATTTATTGAGCATAGGCTGCAGCTAATAAATGTAAATCCATCAATTAAAATTTCTGGACGATCCTAAAGTTGTACTTACGAACAGTTTAGTCGTACGAAGCTTAGTGAAACGGACCCCTGGAATGGATGTTGATACCAGACACGCGGTGCGATTTTGTACCTAAGAACATGTGTGAATTTTCATGAAATATATTTCCAGAAACTGTGATAGTTTCCGAGATATCGCACATGTTCTTAGGTACAAAATCGCATGGCGTGTCTCATATGTGAATTATCCGACAAATCCAACCGTCACAAAATGATTTTCAGACTTTTCTGAAGAAGAAAAAACAATCAGTAAATTACTTGCAAAAGGTGCAGACTAATTGGAGAAATTGGAGAGAGTGCAGGTCCATGGGCCCGTTTCACCAAACCTCGTACGACTAAAATGTTCGGTAGTGCAAATTTAGGATCGTCTGGAAATTTCAATTGATGGATTTACATTTATTGAGCATAGGCTCCATATGCAGCCTATGCTCAATAAATGTAAATCCAATAATCGTTTACAAGAAAACATTGCTAATGTGATATTTACAGACTCAAAATATTCGTTCAAACGAAATAACAATTCGTTCCCACGGGAACGAATTGTTAATTCATGGGAACGAATTGTTATATCGTGGGAACGAATTGTTAATTCGAGGGAACGAATGGTTATATCGTGGGAACGAATTGTTAATTCGAACAATTCGAGGGAACGAATTGTTATATCGTGGGAACGAATTGTTAAATTGAGGGAACGAATTGTCATTTCGTGGGAACGAATTGTTAAGGGAACGAATTGTTAATTCGAGGGAACGACGTGTTATATCATGCGAAGGAATTGTTAATTCGAGGGAACGAATTGTTAAATCAATGGAACGAATTGATATTTCGTGGGAACGAATAAACAAAAAAAATCCATGTCCCCTACGAGGCTCCGTATAATTGAATATGACAACGCACGTTATTTGGAGTGTGATGGAATAAAGTGTACTCCATTGATTGATGTATGTACAGATGTAGTTGTTTAAAGGTTTATTATATTTGGTTTGCATAAAGCTAAAACTGAACTATTGGATATCTGAGACACAGTGCCATTAAAGTTGGGGTCCCATCTGTTAAGCGGCCCTCACATATGGTCTCGGCGCCCGCGCGACTCTTAAAACGGGCCAAAAAGGGCATTTTCGCGAGGCGTCCGGTCGGACGCTGCCCGATTTCTACGGGCTCCGCTGCGATTTTTAGAGGTCGCACGAACGCCGCGGGCGTGAAAACATGTCTCCCAAATCTGCGATTTTCCAAGCGCGATCTTAGGTCGTGGCAAGCCCGTAGACACGTCGCTAGGGCCCCGCCAGGCGGCCTGCCGGAAACCGACCAGTGATCTGGCGACCGCATGAAGATTTTGACGAAAATAATTGGGAAAAAATCCGCCGGGCGCCGTGGGATTTTCACGGGCCCCTCACGCCACCCTACGATAGCCTAACGGCCCTATCACGGTTCTAACGGGCGCACTGTTTCCACTACGATACAATGTTCAAAGGGCACAACCCGGACCCCATCTAATATGTGAGGGCACACGTCGCAGACTTGAAATTCGCCCGATTCATCCACGGGCTCTAAATCTCCCTGCGACTCCTGCGATTAGAAAAATCGCGCTGACGCCGGCTGATATGTGAGGGCAGCTTTAGGCACAACATTTTTGCATAGGGTATGCCTCTGACAGTTAGCCACGCCCCAGACACCCCTCGATGCGGTGGTAGGTAGTGATATCTTGGAGTAACCGTAACAACAAACTGCATTGTGTTACTCAACGTTTAACTGTCATACGCAACCGCTAATTGAAAATAATATTATGAAAAACTACTTGCACTGCACAATATCAACAACGGATGTTCTACGTACAAAAAAAACATTGGATTATTTTCTTACGCTTCAAGTTGTGATTTGCCCCCATTTGCGTCACAAATCGTGAGGTCATCGCTATATTTATGCAAATTCCATTCATAATTTTTACTACGACTTCCTAATAAGGTATTCGAGTATTTGTTATTTTTGGAATACATCCACGCTAGCGTTCCCGCGAAATTGAAAACGAAACTCATAATTTACGGAGACCACAATGGCGACCAATTTCTCGATAGTGATGATGAATTTAGCGAATTTGAAGGCTTTAATGCATCCGAGATCGGTTCAGACATTCATGTCAGTGAAGCATCGTCATATTCGTCGGACAGTGAAGCTTCAGACGATGAAAATGTCGCCCAAAACGCAGACGGTTGGACCTCCGTCTCCGATTTCTCCGACATCGTGGTTTGTACAATTTTTGCGATTTTTTTATAAATATTCCCGACTTTATCTTATTTTAGCGAGCAAATATGAATGTAGACTGTTAATACTTGTTGTAAACAGTTGTTCCGACTATATTATGTAGCATATGAGAGTTTAATCGCCGATTTTTGCCGATTTAAAAATTAATTTCGTACACGGTTCAGTTCGTCCCATACTCAAATCCACTTCGTCCCCGATTTTATTTATTTGATATAGTGTTTGTTACAAGAATATACAAGCATACGTTTGCTCATTTTGATATTATTAGATGAATTACTATTAGAAATAACATTTAAAAAACAACAGGTGATGGGGTCTTTTGACGGACATCTGCAATCATACATAATTGATAGATAAAAATACAGTTAACTTTTGTTTAATGATTCTAAATAGTGAATTAACACCATTTGCTGGAAAATGGTCATGGTCCCCCAAATGACACCACCACCAAACAAAATAGCTTATTTCTTTGCAATGTAAAGAGAAAATATGTACGAAATATATACTTATTTTTGCAGATAGAAGATTTCACCCTAACCCTATTATTGAACATGTACAGGGCACGTTTCCTTCAGCATATAGCCTTTCCGGAGAAATTGCCATTGACGAGGCGATGGTGAAGTATACAGGCAGGCTTGGATTTCGCCAATACATGCCAGCAAAGCCCATAAAGAGGGGAATTAAAATATGGATGCTCTGCGACGCCAACACAGCCTACCTGTCGCGGTTTGGTATATATACCTCGGACGGCAAAATGACCAAACTGAACATGGTCTTGGCTATAAAGTTGTAACGAAGTTACCTGCACAAGACATACCGGCATGTTAGTTTAAACATATTTTATTTGCATATTGTTTACAAGTTCATTGTCAGTGTCAAAGTTACTATATACAGTACTATGCAAATGGGATTGGATTGAAAGCAAGCTTATTTAAATCCTCTCCCTTACATGTGACTAGATATCATAGGATGCCGAAATCAAGACATTCCTGCCATCAGTTTTTTAACAGTTTATATTATGTGATAATTGATATTTTCTGGATTATAAGTTGTTCTGGTTTCAGCATCGTCTGATACACGGCAATTACATTAAAGCAATTAAATTTAAAATTTCCGAAAAATATAGTATTGACACAAATATACAGACAATAGGTTCTATATAATCAATTACGTGATACATGAAATGGAAAAAAAATAAGGAAATAAGCAAGCCACAATAGGAGACCGGCATGTTTACTTCGAAAACTACTTTACAGGCGTGCCACTAATGGAAAATCTGCTGGTAAATGGACTATATGCGTGTGGAACTGTTCGCGTAAATCGTAAACAGTTCCCGAAGGAACTGAAGAAGCCGCGAGACGTGAAGAACCGCGGTGAATACAAAATAATGCAGAAGGGCGACACCAACTTGACTGCCACTGTGTGGAAAGACAAAAAGTTAGTCTACCATCTGACTATATACACTCAGTGAGCACACAGAGGTGGTCGATGCACAACGGCGGGTTGGCCAGAATGTGCTACAACTGAAGCAACCACTGAGTGTAGCCAGCTACAACAAATGTATGGGCGGTGTTGATGTTCATGATCAATACCGTATGAAATATGATGTCGGGCGAAACTCTAAGAAGTGGTGGCGCTATCTACACTGGTTCCTGATCAACTGTGCGATTGTAAACGCATTCATACTCTACAAGGCCACATCATGTCGCACAACAAAGAAAAAGCGCTTCGCCCATCTTGATTTCCGTCACGAATTGGTGCGCGGCATTATCGGCGGATATAGCAAGCGGAAACGATCTGGCGTTGAAGTCGGTGACATCGGACAGGTTGATGCAGAGAACATTCAGGGCCACATACATAGACGTCTCGATGGACCAAAGCGACGTTGTCGTTATGATCAGAAATATCTGTCCATCAGGCGCGAGACTGTATATGGGTGTACTGTGTGTCAAGTACACTTATGTAAGGAGGGCTGTCATGCCCACTTTCACAACCTACATGTACATTGAATCTGTGGCATATTCTGTACATAGTGCACATAAAATAATTGTAGTCTAGATCTGTTTCGTATAAATTCAGTTGTACAGACTCTACAATTGTTTCAGGAGAAATATATAAAGTGTTTGATAATGCAATTTAAAATATATTTGTTAATGTCTCCCTAATGGTCAGTGTGTTGACCAAATACATAATTACGGATTAAGTATTACTCTGGACAGCGGCATATACAAATATATATATGTAAGTTTATGCATGTTTCTTATATTTAGCATACTTTTAGCATACTTTAGATAGATAATATTCAAGCTGGGATATTATGACTAATTGTGATGTCATGTGATTTTTAGAGAACATTATTTCTCAATTGTTCACAAATCTTGTCAAAATTTGGCAAAATTTTCAGTGCAGATACGGATGTGTGGCTGTGACTTGAGAAATCTGGCTTATGGGTTGTACGACCAGTGTAGATCCAGATCGGCGTGTGCATCCATCTGATCAGGATCTGCACTGTTCGCCATACCATCAAAGAAAAATCTGTTGTGTTTCTAACAACAAATATAGGTCGCTATCGGGCTACATCAGTATGCTATTTTGATCATTGGTAACAAATCCCATAAGCCCCATTTCTCAAGTCACAGCCACACATCAATTCCATATTTGCTTTGAAAGTTTCACAAAAATAACAACGCACCAGGGGCATAATTATAGACAAGAACACCATGAGTTTTCAAGATTTATTTTTTTAATTTACATTTGTGAGGGAATAATGAAAAAACTATATATCGTATAGGAAAAATATTTATATCAGCATCCTGGAAATTTTATTCTATTACTTGAATTTAATAATTTTAAATGGATACAATGTTTACAAATGTTGGTAAATTTGGATTGAATAACATAACCCTATAATTCCGTTATTTTCGTTAATTACCTGTATGGAGATCAGGCAGCCAAACTCAGCTGCTGTGTATTTATAATAGACTGCTAGCAGCCACTGACAGGCATGCATACACAACAGCAGATAATCCATTTGGCTGTGGAGGAAGGGATTAAACTCACCCGACACCTGTGCGAAAATGCCTGTTGACCCAGATTTTTGTAATGATCGAAATTGTGTCACAACAAAACTCGCACATGTGGGTCTAACTGATGTTAATCCTCATTCTATCGATGGATTTACAGCGGATTTTAGTGACATTCCCGAATTCCGCCTGATTGACATTTGTATATGGTGGCCAATACACGCCAACATGAGTGTCAATTCTACGTTCAATGAAGGGTGTCAATAAGTCAGTAAGTGATAAATTACAGTCAGGGAACAAATTAATGACAGTATAACACATCCAGCGTAGATTAATACCCATATTAATGCAAGTACTGAAAATACGACAACAAAATTCTAACAAATTTGGGCTTCCATACATTGAAATTTTGTCAGCGGTTTCCCCAATGACATCATTTGTATGTTTTAATATACTCGATCCGGGGCCAACTATTTCATTCACAAAACAGAAGTAAACATGGCGATGTCAAAGTAATGCAGAAACTTTAACAAAAATCCTGCTACATGTACAACATTGTTTTGTACCGACAAGGCAGTTTCAGGCGCGACACCGCTTCCGTGGCGGAATTCTTGTAACTATTGCTCTTCAATCAGTTTTCAATATATCTATGCAGGAGTCATACCAGTTATCCGGACAATCAGTTTATCGGACAAATGAAAATACCTGTTAATTACGCGCATTTGTTTGATCAGAATTTGCAAAAAAATACATCTAAGTCACGCAGGTGCTTGCTGTTTCCATGCCAGTGTGAAGAATATATTGCCATGGTAAACATTTTAATAAGATTTGCTGAAAATATTCCTCAACTCTGTCCACAAGTTGGTTACAACGTCAAAGTCTCGCGGGGGCTTGCAAATGCGCACATTACGTCATTTCAGAGTTGTTCTATAAATACAATAAATTCTATAAATACGTTGTTTTCCAAGAAGCGAATGGTGATGCTTTTTCTGCAACGCTGTTTACACTGGTTTACTATGGAAGGGGATATCCGCCACTACATTGCATGACTATTTTAAATACATTATGCCCGCGGTGGGTCAGTGACAAAATACCACAAGAAAAAACATCTACTGTACTTATTTTGGAGCGCCACCTGGCGTCATAATGGAAGCGTTCCCATTATGACAACAGAGGGCGTTGCACATTTTGCCAAGTTTCATTCGGCCTACTGCTTACTGCGATGCTGGTATCCCTCATTCGGCAATTTCATATTCTGACATGGGCCATTCTGCGTGCTTGCATGCGTCATTCGGCGGAATCCATATACATGTAGTCATATACGCATCCCAGCAAGCAGTAAGCAGAATGACACATGGCAGAATATGGCATGTAACATTGTGAAATAGCCAATCGAGGTATGCAATATGCAATGTAATAATGCAAGATGGAGTTGCCATTAAGCAATATTGTAACGTCCCTATGTCATATCCGTCTTCAACAATACGGGGTAAACCACAGTTAGTAGTATATAAGAGTCATAATGATACAAGTTTATATGGAAGCCACACACTACGTGTGGTGGCTTCCACACGAAACTTGTAATCATTATGACTCTTATATACTACTACCGCGAGACCATATATTTATGACATGAAAAGAAACACCCTATTAGAGATAAAAATCCCTATGTTATACTCAGTATATATATACAACATAATGGTTCTAGTTAAGTGTGCATGGTTGAAGACAGGTAGTCACGAGAGATGTTTTCGCACCGGTATTTACGAATATTGCAAACATCACCGTGCATGGATGCGAAGAGGTTCCGTTTCGCCTCGCCCATGTCGACATTGTGGGGTAGGGACCAAAGCCGAGTCATTGCTATGTCCACCATGCGGTGGCACTCAGGCTACTCATCGAATGGCTAACAAGGGATTACGTGCTCGCAAGTATTATCGTTTATTAATAATTCAAATCGGAAAGTCAGTTAGAAAGATAGAATCGATCTAATAAGTCACGGTGTTGCTACAGCATTAAAACACTGTAAAAAACATTATCAAACTAATTTTATAAAATTGAACAGAAAAAACAAGTACCAATATAAAAGAGAAAATGGATAATACAATACAATTGGAATTGAAAGTTTTTAATGGCTGTGTTGAAGAAGTTTACGAAGAATACGGGGGTTATAATCCTGTATATAAATTCTATAAAATGAGAACACTAGGCGATATCGAATATATGAAATACCAGCGTAATTTATTACGCTCCGACAAAAACGTTGCATTTACAACTATACAAGAGGCAAATACGAACATTAAGACAGATAATGCGTATCGGATATGAAACTAAGGCGTATTATATGAAACTATTAAAACCCAACGATTCGTTTACGAACGTACATTTCTACGATATCACTTATAAATTTATGTTGTAATCACAACACCAAGCAGACGACAATGTTTCACTTACACGTGTTATAAACATGCAAATTATGTGTCCTACCTTACACGTATATTAAGTGTCCATTTTATAGAGAGATTACACGATTACGTCTTCCGGGATGAAACATAAACACACTGTAATATATACTACACACACGTGGGTGTGTTTACACAACCCGCTATCGATATTCCTGAAGTATTTCTTACATTGTGATTGGTTGGCATGTTTTTTATTTTTTTAATTTTACTTTTAATAATTTAGAACGTTATAACCTATATTATTAAATAAAAAACGAACTTATTATATAAAAAGCAAATTAAAAAAAAAGAGTAAATATTGGTATTGCACAACACGGTTTTAGCTTAATATATGTAAAATTAACAACAATACTTTGCCTTGGGGGACGCCCCTTGACGAAAAATGAGCGCTCAGTGCACCCGTGCTGACACTTCCAAGGTTGCCTAGACTTTCGACACTAATTACTAGATCAGCCGAGAGATGGGGGTGTGCAGTACGGGTAGCTACACCTCGCTAAGCCAAACAGAAAAGAATGAATGAATGAATGAATGAAAGAGAGTGGCTTAGCGGGGTGGACCCAGAAGGGTTTTGCTGGCGCGGGTTCGAGCCTCGGTGTGACCCAACTTTTTTTGTTTGTTTATAATTTTCCTAAAATTAATTAATAAATTGTTTACTGCTCCAATATAATTATTTAATAAAAATATTAATTTCTTCCAACTTTATCTCCAAGTTTTTCCCTAAATTTATCCCAATCAGTACACTCAATTTTGGGCATGGTGGCGCGCGCCTTGATTCTTATATCATTTTTTAATTGTTCATATCTCCCCATTTCTTCCACCACGGATTCAAACTCTAAATTTGATATTTTCTTATCGGCCAACGCTTTGGACACCATAACGTCGATGGTATTTTTCTTCGACCTGGCGAGAACAGATATTCTATCATGTTTTCTACATTTTTTCTCGAGCTTTTCCACCCGACGCCCTAATTACCATACACAACAACCCAGAAACGGCCGACACCGCACATAAAATCCCCGCTACGGGAACCGTTATAATGGTGGATATAGTTGCAGCTCTCCCCGCCCCACACAACACAGAAACACTCGCCAGAGCCATGCTAGATACTTCAGCCATGTTCACCGCGCGCCTATATTTTTTAGCGTTTCTTTTTCTATTTGTATATTCCCTAACTAAAATATCCTGCATAGCGACGATATTATTCAACCTAAAATCTGAACTTCTTTCGTTAATTGTACACAGTGTTGATGGAGTGGTATTGACAATTGGAAGCGTTGATTCGTTCATATTTAAATTTTACAAATTTATTTCAATATATTAGTATTTACAAAATAAGTTCAATTAACAACGAGACAATAGTGGAAGAACTCTCTTGGTCACCGAATTTCGTAACAAAGTTAATAACACTACCTTTGGAAAGTCTAATTCGATCATAACCGGAGAACGAAACCACCGTCGAACTATCTCCAGAGATTTTAGTGACTCCAAAGCCCCGTTCTTCCCCATCTACTACAAGATTTATCGCGACCGCGCCCACAGGTTGACCACTACCATTAACCGAGCAGACCGCCATTTGGATAACTTCACCCGCGGCTGTCATAGTGTATCCCCCACATGTATTACTCGCTTTGGCACCAAACGAATATTCATAGTGCCCCTCAACCAATGGGCCCCGCTTCTCAGCCCAAACTGTTATGGCACGTTTTAGCGTTTTCATTGTTCACACTATTCCGGCAAGCGCACTGTTTGCGTTATATGCCTCAGTACGAATATAAGAGGCCTCCTCAAGAGCTTTGGTCGCGGCTATACGATCATGTATTTCAGTCTATCGAAAACTTCGGTTATCTTTCCGTCTAGTTCGGTAAGTGCCGCTTCTCTACTGAGAGAGTCCTCTAAGCGCAACGCATCATAAGCCTCCGCAATGGTGCCCTGGTGGTCTTTTAGGGCTTTCTCAACACCCCGACCGGGCCTCTTTTGAAATTCGGTTATTTTTCCATTTAGTTCACCAACCGCCGCTTCTCTGATGAGAGTCCTCTGAGCGCAACACCCTATAAACCTCCGTAAGGTCCGCCTGGTGGTCTTCTCGGGCTTTCTCAATACCCGTAGTTCGTACCCCCTCAACCCCCAACCGGGCCTCTTTTCGAAATTGGGTTATCTTTCCGTCTAGTTCGGTAAGTGCCGCTTCTCTGTTGAGAGAGTCCTCTGAGCGCAACGCCCCCATAAGCCTCCGCAATGGCCGGCCTCCTTGTGGTCTTCTCGGACCCCCTCAACCCCCGACCGGGTCTCTTTCAGAAATTCGGCTATTTTCCCGTCTAGTTCAGTAAGTGTAGCTTCTCTGTTGAGAGAGTCCTCTAAGCGCAACGCATTATAAGCCTCCGCAAGGGCCTCCGCAAGGTTCGACTGGTGGTCTTCTCGGACTTTATCAATACCCGACCGGGTCTCTTTTCGAAATTTGGTTATTTTTGTATCTAGTTCGGCAACCGCCGCTTCTCTGACGAGAGAGTCCTCTGAGCGTAACACCTCATAAACCTCCGTAAGGTCCGCCTGGTGGTCTTCTCGGGCTTTCTCAATATCCGACGTGGCCTCTTTTCGAAATTTGGTTATTTTTTTATCTAGTTCGGTAAATGCCGCATCTCTAATGAGAGAGTCCTCTAAGCGCAACGTAAGGGCCGCCTGGCGGTCTGCTCGGACTTTATCAATATCCGACCAGCTCTCTTTTCGAAATTTGGTTATTTTTTTACCTAGTTCGTTTAGTTCCGTTTCTCTGATGAGAGAGTCCTCTCATCGCAACACCTTATAAGCCGCCTGACTTTCTCAATTTGTGCAGTCGCCGTCAGCACTTCTACTCTAACATCTGATATACTCCTGTGAATCCGTTTGTGACCTTCGATATGGTTTTATTTATCAGGGCCTTGGTTTTTCCAGTAGTTAAAAAGTCTCCCTCTGTCGGGATGAACCACCTTCTGCCGTTCCAAATTCTTTGAATTTGTCACCCAATCGAAGAACTACCTGGTCCGTATATACTCATAATAAAATTAATTATTATATTGGGCACCTATACTCAATTGGAAATTTCGAGAACTACCGAAATCGGGTAATCGTTTTTTTCAAATTTCTCGCTTGATCATCGAGAATAGAGACCGTAAATTCGTGGATATGTCCCGATTCCAAAACTTTCATCTCGGGGTGTGGAAGTCTAAGGTCACAGTCTCGCCATAGAAACAGTCGCTGGCTTGCACGGTTTTCAGTAATGTGCTGGGAGTGCCGTCTACCGTGTTGTACGATGTGTTCACCCCGATCCAGGTGCACCCAGAGAGTGAAGGCGAAGTCCACCGGGTTATCACCGACGTACTCACCCGGGTAAACACTCCTTTGTTTGAGGAGTATGTCTCTCTAAAACCGAGTTGAATACCCAACCCCGGGAGACCACTACCTTATTATCAGTGCTGATGGTAATTGTTGCGAGCCCGGTAGCATTCGATACTGTGAGGTTGATTATACCGTCAAGCTCTGAGTTGACAAAATCTTTGAGCTGTGTTATTCCCCACAGTCCGTGAGGCAGCTTTACACCTAGTTGTTGTCCATCCTTCACATAGTAAAACCCTTCGCTCTTCCCCACATTCTGCCACCCAACCGTGAACGTGATCGATCTGAGGCCTACCCGGCGTTGTCCGCAGCAGTTGTCGATTGATTTTTGAAGTTCACAACTCCCTTTTTGAACATTAGTGATAGTAGCAAACATAATAATATCTTTCAATGGATACCAAAGCATTTAGCTTTAATTATAATGCAAAGTACGCGGTCGGTGGTAAATACAAGCAAAAGAACACCATTGGTGAGCTTGTGCACCCCACAATAAGAGCTAGTTTGGGCATGGGTTTCGACACGTTTGAGAAATATGTAGTTCCAAAGACTACTAGTCGAGATGTATTACTAAGATGGGAGTTTTCCCATATGAACTTCTGGCAGAACCAGCTAAATTTCGCTGTATGGTGTGCCACAACCGGGTGTGGCGTCTCTTTCAGAGACCACATGGCAGACCGTAACAGCATGTTAAGCAGTAGCGTCTACAACTTTCACGTGTATTACACAATTAGGAGGATTCTCAAAGAACTAGGTATTCCACTGCCTCAAGACGATGGCTAGGATCCCATTTCCAGCGCATACGACCGTAAGGCGTTCGAAAGATTGTGTAGCGAATTTGGGGTATCAAAAGACGCCGACTGGAGACAGAAAGTATACACCCCGACCAACAGTTTAGGGTTAGTTCACCTCAAAGGCTAGTTAGTGGGGAGCGTCTGGATAAAGTTCCAGTATATTTCTCAGGGCTATGGAGCGCTCGAGGGCCACCACCACCAGTTAGAAAAATGGCAACATGGACTAAATATAATTATAAGTTGAATAAGATGACGTTCGGTGCTGAAGTGCTTGGTGGACTTGCGTGTAATGATGGTGATTGTCATTGGCCGCCTACTAAAGTAGCCCATGTGGAATACCTAGACCTGGGTGATACTCCACAGATGCGAAATGCTTGGACCACATTTATGTTAGATGAAAGCACTGGATTTACGCAGGGTGGTGTTACCCGCCTCAACGACTCCATTCGCGTATACGTTTGCGCATCCTCGGCGCACAGAAGCAAACTCGCAGTTCTATAATAGGAGTCGGAACGGCGTTTGACGCGCAAAAACAGTTCCTGGCACTTGTTGAGGACGCCATCTCAGCTAAGGTGGACCTGGAGAAGGCGATACAGAATTATCAAGACGTTTTGCAGACTGCCCGCACCCCGGTAGACTATGTATTTGGAATAGGTCTTTATATGGCGCCGAGAAATATGATACTACGAGACGACCCGGTTGATGGTTACAATAATCAGATCGTAGTCGCAACCACTAATCAAAAAATCGGCCGCAACGGGAACGTGAACACGGGTATCATCAAGCTCCCACCCAAGATGATCGGGCGCGGAGTTGTAAATTCAAATAAATTTGAAAAAGATTTCATAAAACCCCCAAAACACAAAATGGATACACCTCCCTCAACACAATCGAACCCAGTACCCCCAATTCGTAAATTGGATGCACCATCGAGTTCCATCAAAAATGTTGAAACACCAATCGAGATTGGAAGCACAACACACGAGGAGGAGAAATTAGCGCTCGTCGTCGCCCTCGTGGCGATCGATTATTTACGCTTTGGTTTTAGGAACTCTCTGGCGAAGAATAGTAGGAGACCGGCGATGGCCACGATTAAAGCCCAGGTATTCTCGGCGAGCCATCCGACCGTTTTTGATAATATAGATAACAAGAAGGAGAGGAGACCTCCTATCAAACCAGGCAGCGCGGCAGCCAACTTTCCTGCTAATTTAGCCAGGAGACTGGCGAGGGCTTTTAGTTGTTTTATTATCCACTCCTTGGCTCCGCCGGATGGCGCGGGTGCTGGTGCTGGTGCGGGTGCTGGTGCTGGTGCGGGTGCTGTTGCGGCACCAGCATTGACAGCTACAAATAGAAACGATATAGATAGAATTATGGATAGATATAATCATGCTGAAAGCTGCGATGATGGTTAATATCGTGACGCCCTTCTCTCTGAACAGAGTGTCGTGTCCTCGTGCAGAACCCTCGAGATTGTTTCGCGGCTCCGACTTAATTGGCCGGAAAGCGTCTCACGGTTAGTCGAAGCAGCCTCCAAGCGAGCTTCTCTTTCGTCCCGCAACGACCGCAGGAGTTTGTTAATCCTCTCGGTAGATTCTCTATCGTCACGGATTTCCCCAAGTTTTCTTTCTTCTAGCGCGATATGTTTGTCCAGCGCCGTGAGTTTGGAGAGGTTATTGACCAGTTCGCCCCGAGTTGTTTGCAGAGCCTTATCGAGTCCCCGGAGTTCGCGAAGAGGTAATGGTGGGTCATATTTCGTGCCGTTCATTTCGTTGACCGTGGTTTCCACTGTGTTAATAGCGTCGGTGGCTATACGAGGGACATCGCTGAGCTCGCTCGTTTCTATAGCGGCGGCCGTCTTCGCCACGTTTCGTCGGTAGACTGTATGGTTTTTTACCATTTGTTGAGGCATCTGCGACCGATCATCGATCACTCCGAGAGCTCGAGCGAAGAGTACTCCATATCGGTTCAAGGAAAAGGGGCTGAGGAACCGGGTCGGGTCGTTCTTGTACGTCAGCAACTTCCAGCTATTACCCCATTTAACCCACAAGTCTCCTCTTTTAGTGCTGCGGAACTCCAACGTGGCATTGATGCCGTGTTTAGACACCTCACTCTCCCACCGTTTCACCCGAGACTCCGTTTCCGTGAGAGGCGCCAGCTCATTCTTGGAGATCCCAGCAGGAATCTCGGCACCGCCCGCCCATGCCGGAGTTGCGGGTGGGGCCTCCCACATAGGGGCACCAGCAGATGAAGTTCCCGGTGCGTCTGGACCAAACAAAGATGCGCCTGGACCAAGCGAAGGCGTATTTCGTTGTTCGCCTGGAACAAACAAAGGTGTATTTTTGGGTGCTGGTGTCTCTATGAAGGTCGTTTCGTCATAGTTATCGATGTCATCATCGATGTCATCATCATCGCGGAAATCGTCTCTGCCGATTTCATCCATGCGTCAATATCGTAATCAGCCATATTAATTTCTTAAAATTAATTATGTATTAAAGACAAAATCATACGGGTTTAATATAGATTCACTAAATTATGTCTTCGAGTCAATACGGTCGCAAACTCAATCCATACCGCAGACTGCGTGAGCCCCTCGGGGCAAAAGGCGTGAGACAGAGTGTCGTTATTACGAACAACCCATCGACGATCGACCAGAACCAGCAGCTCTTAGTCCGCTTCCCCAACCTCGGAGCTAACGACGTCATTGTGCCGGGGACTGTTCGCCTCGCTTTCACTATTTCGCTGACGTCGACGGACGAAGACCGAACCGTCGTTCAGAACCTTGGTCGCGCCATCGTCAAGAAGACCATGATAAAGATTTCTGGTAATGAGGTGATGTCGATCGATGACAGCGACGTCTACCATTGTTATCAGGATCTATGGAAGACGGCGCAAGAGCGCGAAAACGCTGTCTATCAGGGTATTGACACCAGCAAAAATAAGAACGTAACCAGACTTAGAATCGGGGCTGCTAACAAGGCAGATAACAACGCGAGCGACAACGCGGTCGCGGGCGCTTACGGCAACCGCTTCTACATCCCGCTCGACTTTGAGTTGCTGGAGAGTCACATGCCCTACTATCAGAGCTTTGGCTGACCGCCTCGAATACGAACTAACGTTCAACGACTACGGCCGAGTTCTCATAGCCAGCGACATGTTATCGACGTATACGATCGATAATGTTTCGCTGGAGTACGACATGGTCACGATGCCCGAACTCACGCGATTGATCAGAACCCAGTACGCCGGGCGCGTTGCCATACTTTACGACCGAGTTCTTCGCCATCGCAAGATGACGAAAGACAAAGGCGACACATTATGGAATATTAATGTCAACGTACCCGCCCGCTCGATGAAAGGTATACTGATGTTGTTCGAGGATGCTCGGTTCGCGTTCGGTACTAGAAAAAACCGACAAATTATATAACCCCAAAACCCCAAAATCACGAAGGTAGAGGTGACGATCGAGGGAGTACCCAATCAACTCTACAGCGCGGGTCTTCGCGCGCACCAGCAGTGGGACGAAGTAAGAAAGCAGTTTGCTGCCGGCTCTAAGCGCTCTCCGGAGGTTGCGCAGTTGCCAAAGACCTGCATCTCTCGGCCGTCTCCCTCGCGGAGTTCCTGAATACCAAATACGCGTTATGGCTAGACATGCGAGCCAGCGACGACGACCAAATACACGGCAGCGGACGCCAAGTTGAGAACGCTAGCGAGGGTGTGACGATCCAGATAACCAAAGAGGCGGACGGAGCCGGGCCATTGAACGTGTACTTATATATAATTACAGACGCACAACTCAACATCGAAGATGGCCGATACGTCTCAGCACTCTATTGATTTAATAAAAAAAATCATCTAACGATTTATTAATTAATAAATTTGATAATTCTAAAGAATTAATTAAGAAAATTAACAATCAATACCAATTCACGATTGGAGATGCCCACTCTGCCATAATATGTGGGCAGACAGGATGCGGAAAAACGGTTTTCATCCTAGACTTGCTCGAGGGCTCCTACCGCGATGCCTTTCGTCATATTGTGATCCTGTGTCCCACTGTGCGGCACAACGATACTTATCAGCGGCGCCCGTGGACATGGACCGACCCAGAGGTATACGTTATTGACCCCGGTGATAGGCTTCACGATTGGTTGCGTGGTTTATACCAAAAATTCCAGGGTGAGCCCACCCTATACGTGATTGACGATTGCTCGGCCAAGGCGGCGATGACCAAAAAGAAGGACATGCTCTCCGAGCTCGCATTTTCTGGCCGCCATGCTAGGCAAAGCGTAGGATATCCACTCAAAAGTACAACGCCGTCCTCAAGGATCTGCGCGAGCAAACGAAATGGGTCGCCCTCTTTCACTGCAAGGACCGAGACTCATTCGATGACTGTCTTCGAGCGAATGACGTTATCCCAACGCGCGAGGAGCGCCTGGAGGTTCGACAGATGCTTTCGGAAACTAAGCACGCCAAGCTTGCTAAAGACTGATCAACCAACTACTTACGAAGTTATCAATTAATTTTATAATTAATTAGCAATTACTGAACAAATGCTGAACAATGCTGAACAATGCTTAGCAATTGCTGAACAATGCTGAACAATGCTGAACAAATGCTTAACAAATGTTGAACAAATGCTGAACAATGGTTAACAATGTTAACAATTTGGTGCTCCGCTGCGAGCTTTGTTGCGAGTATAATTGTGATCATAAGTATCGGGTGGTGTGCTTTGCAATATGTTAAAGTGATGAGACTTGTTAGAATAGTTAAATTAAATTAATTTTAAGAAAAATGAACTGCGACGAACTTCTCGATCAGCTAATAGAAGAAACCTCAACTCCGACTGCCAACATAGATAATGATCCGACAGAGCAATCGGAATCAACTCCAACGGCGGTTGGTATTGGGTTGAGTGCAGCGACTCCGAATGAAAATGAAAATGCGGCGCGACGAGAGCGGCTAGCTGCGCTGGTTGCTGGGGGACAATCGGAGCATTATCTCGGTAGGCGTCTCTCAGTTTTTCAGGTGGATAAGATGTCAGATGCGGAGATCGATAAAATGTATGCGCGATACGAATCTAGGTTAGGTGCGGAGATGACAAAAACTCTCGGATCGGCGACTATTCATTTGTACGCAACCGCCGTTAGTATACTTCTCCCTATACCAAACACCGCGGGATTGATTGACGATCTAGAGACTGACCCTTTTATAGGTCATACTCTTAGAACAGCCTGCTGCTCAATTTATCACAAGTTTGGAATGTACTTAGCTCCGCTGACAACCGCGTTGAAAACGGGTAAACACTGTCAATTTGGACATATATGCCCACGAACTATAAGCCCTAATATTATAAATGATGACACAAGACACACCCGCGAGAGTGACGGAGTTGAACCCGATTGCTCCAACACAATCGAACCCGAGTGTAACTCCGCCACTGGATGACATACCGCATATAAAAAATCCCAAAAGACAGGCAGCTGGGCGGGCGGCGGCTGCCACCCGAAAAGTTAAACAAGATAACATATTCGCCGAGCTTCGAGAGGCTAAGCAGTCGTTGCAAACGGGGACGGAGACAGCAAAACATCTGAAGACAGAGTTGAGTACAACAACACCCCCAATTCACGAATTGGAAGCACACTCAACACCCAATCGAGGTTGGGCTAATCCTATTGAACCCAAATTCGTGAATTGGAGTTGGGTGGTTGGTGGTGGTCTGGCAGTTGTTGGTGCCCTGTGCGTGTGGAAATACCCCATATTATCGAAAAAACAACCAACCAGCCGTGTTCAGATGAAAGTTACGAAACACCAATCGCGATTGGATGCGCCCCATTTAAACATTGATCGCGACCCCTTTTATATGCAATTATAATGGCTGAACAAGATGGTAAAATGTTAGTGAATGCGCTTTATCACAGCCGTGGTGATATCGGGTTTCAGTATCGGGTATGCTCGACTATCAAAGATGGCCCTAGGAGGATCCGCTCCCAAATTGGACTTTACTGTGAGAGACGTAGGGCTCGCGACCTTAGATGTAGCGGCCGCAGTTTGGACCCGAGATTATCTAGTTAAAGCTGGAATTCTACCAGTTAATATATGGAAATAAAGCTTCAATCGCAGTAATAGTAGGTGGTGCGCTCGTAAACGCATTGGCGTTCAGCGGTAGCAACTTTATATTCTCTAAAATGAGAAGCTCGAACGTGGATGAGGAGCGTAAGCGTCACGATTTAGCTGTAGAACAACTCAATAGCGCAAAGGAAGCGTGGTCGAAAAAACGAACCGCCCATCTTGACTGGGTCAATGAAGAGCTTCGCCGCGAAAATCACGCCGCACAAACTTTTGAGAACGTTGAAGAAGCCAACCGCGAGTACGCGCTGGCATATCCGCAGAAAAGTCTCGCACCGCTGGATCACGAGCCCCAACTTTCAGATTTCTATGTACCTGTCAGAGCCCCAAAAAAGACCGCGAGATCGCGTTCATCGTCGTGGGAATGGGTGTGGTGGGGCTCGTCGGCTACTATCCATCGAATCATTTATTATTATTAAATATTTTTTTAAATATATAAATATATATATAGAATGATGTCAGTTGACGAACTTTATTTTGCTATGATTGATGTAGGCTACACTGCCCTTAAACACCGCATGGTTGGTGCAAAGGGTATGATTCGTCTGGCCCGAGATTCTCTGGAGACGTGGCGGGAGGACAAAAAAGCGGCCACCCTTTTCGCAAAGCGGATGTTAGATTCCTCCACCAATCCTGGGGGATTATATTTTCCCAAGTTCCTTCAGAACTTAACCTCCAATCGCGATTGTACTTCCAACAAAGGTTTATTATTATCGACGCAGTTACCGGACGATCTGGCGAGGGCATGTTGGTGATTGTCCGATATATTAGAATACATCGCATACTATGAACACGCGCAAACTTAATACCAAACTATCGGTTCGCCTAACGCGCAAGCTAGCGAACGCGTACTACAGCCCCCGCGGCTACTGGAAGGGACTCGTGGCCATCAAGAACCTCGCGGCGGCGACCAAGGTTTCAGAAAACGCTGTCAAGGAATGGCTCAAGAAGCAGGCCATCTGGCAGATCTATTTACCCGCGCCTCACAATATTCTGCGCCCGAAATTCGACGTGCCGGTACCGAACCAAGTTCACCAAGCGGATCTCCTGTTTCTCCCTCACGATCGCGTCGGTCGTAAGACGTACAAGTACGCGCTGACAGTCGTTGACGTAGCGAGTCGTTATAAGGGGGCTGAGCCGTTAGCCACTAAAGAGTCTAAGGAGGTGGCCGAGGCTCTCTCCCGAATATATAAGAGGAGTCCTCTCAAATGGCCGAATCTTCTCCAGGTCGATCCCGGCCGCGAGTTCATGGGCCCGGTCTCTCATCTATTGTCTAAGCACGACGTTTCTGTCAGACGCGGCCGCGTCAACATCCACCGGGACCAGGGGATCGTGGAGCGCTTCAATCGAACCTTGGCTGAGAGACTGTTCGGACACAAATACGCTAAAGAACTTGCAGACCCTCATTCGCGATCGACCGAGTGGGTGGCCAGACTGCCCGCCGTGGTCTCCGCACTGAACGGAGAGGTGACCAGATTGATAGGTAAGAAGCCCGTAGATGCTATCAAGTTTAAAAGGGTGACGAGCGAGCCCTCTGCCGTCTCGCGCGGGCGACCCGTTGGTTTAGAGGAGCAACGGCTTCCATCAGATATTGATGTCCGGTACCTCTATCAACCGGGAGAGCTCGAAGTTGGCAGCCGCCGCGCGACTGATCCCGTGTGGTCTCTCAATGTATATCATCTAGATCGATCTATTACCAAGCCCGATGAGCCCGTGCTCTACTATTTGGATGATGGGCCATCTCGAGGGTTTGTTCGCGAAAACGAATTCCGCGGAGGTGCCCTTCTGACACCCACGAACTACCCCCGGATCGTCAGAGTCTTTAGTATTTCTCTCATAAAAGACCTTTTTTTTTTATCTATCCTATAGGCTCTGTTGTGTAACCCGTCTTTCCATCACTCCTCCTCTTGTCGTAGTACGCGCCGAGAGTCCTAATTTTTGTTAGACAGTAACCGACCTTAAGCACCCCGTTAATCCATTCGGAATCCCCCTGTTTCTTCCGCCATAATCCCTACCCCCTCCGAGAGCACTCTTATATTATTAACCTTCCCCAAGGGGTCCCAGAATCGTTAGAATTCTCATTTCGACATCCCCTTGGCCGAGTGCTTAGATTTTCCATCACCTCCGCTCACGTAGTAAACACTTGCTTACAACAGAAGCGATGGCTCTATCCCCCATTCGAATTCCAGCTTGAACATGTCCCCCGGAGATTCTGTTGCTGTATTCCCACACTCTCCCCACGCCAACCACTTACCCGTCTTCCTTCTCCTTATTGAACATTTTCTCTTCATATTCTTTCCACACCAACCCGCCCTCCAGCTCTTCCTCCGACAGCGCGAAGAAGTACATGCTGTCCAGTGTCCCATCTGTATCAGTTTTCGAAATCTCCGCGATCCACGTACTTGTCCAAGAAATCGTAGTAGCAAAACTCCAGCATCACCGGAGCTTGGCCAACTGGGTAGAAACCGGCTATGCCCACAAACCTGAAACGGTCTGTTGATCACCTAACACGAGTTCTTTCCTGCTCGATAATCTCCGTAAGCCATCCCCCAATCAATCCCTCCAGGTCTTCGAACCACGGCCGACCTCAGTGGCCCGATCGAACAATCTTTCTCATCCTTCGTATAAGTGTGGTGTTCAGGTGTCCTCTCTTGCGCCTCTATCAGCCTTTGCCACAACACGCGTTGCCAACGCAGTTTTGAATATCTCCCGCCTAACACCGCCATTGCCATTCATTGTCGACTGTCCCCCGTCCGTCTGAGCACGGTCGGTTACCTCTTTAAAAACGAACCATTCAAACGGTTTGCCGGGCGTGTAGTCTATCACCTCCCTATGCACCGCCTTTGACGATCCAGAGAACCGTGCTCCCAGATACCACTTTTAGCAGCGGGGAGTATAAAATTGATCATCTTCTTGGCGGACATTGCCCCCCACGAGCTTTCTCTGTTCCCTTCGACTCTTTTTCCTCCCGGTTCCCGGCCAGGTAGTCCTTCGATGTTGCCTGACCGGAACCTCGTTTCTCCGATCGACCTTTCCTGATTAGAACGGAACAGCGTTGACATTTTCCGAGAACGTGTCTCTCCCCCAACGTTTCAAGGGACCTCTATATCCAACTCCGCAAATCCGAACAAACCTTTTCCCTCCAGACCTTCCTCACAGAAACGGTCTATATAACGACTGTCTTTTCCGGGTTTCCGGTCGTCACACGTCCAATAATCTGCTTCCTCACCACAGATACGGCATGTCCTTCGACAGAGTAGATAGGTAATAAGAAGGCATTGGCCATCGTTACGCCCCAGCACCCGCCCTTGCACATCTTTCACCGCCTCCCGACTCCCCCCACCTGACCCCTGATCGTCGGACCTTCCACCTCGGCGTATCTGGAGAATACTATGGACGGATACCCACCGAACCAATCCCCTGCTTCAATCATCTCGTAAGTTTTCAGAAACTTTCGGTGACCACCCCAAGCTCAGGGCGTGTCCGCCTTTCCCCATCGATCGAAAAAACGCGCGAACCGACCCAGATAACCACCCTCGGGAGTAGGTACCTGAAGGGAAACACCGGGCAGAGACACGAGCATCCTTGAGTAATCCAGTCCCCGCCTCTTCCCTTGTAGAACCTCCGGTCATTTTTAGTCAGAGCCTCCTCTAGAACGGTTCCCCTACATCCAATTCGTTGTAGTGTTGCAAAACCATTCCTTGAACGGTCTTCCATCCCCTTGTTTTCGCTGGAATACCTTTCTTACACTCATTTCCACTCGGATCAACGACAGAAGGAACTCACCCTATTGCAACTTCGAGAGTACCCACTCGGGATAGTCCCTGGCAGCCCCGGATGGTCGAGCTTGTCCCGCGAATTATCGAGCCACTCCGTAATGGAAAATGAGAACCTTTACCGTTTTAACATGTCGTACGCCCTTAACAACCCACCGTTCGTACGTCGGTACCGGGGTCACCCAGATACTGGATGATGTTCGAGAAATCTAAAAACTCCGGGTAAACAGAAACATCGTCGTGCTGGCTCTCTTTCCAACCAGCACCTTATTCACGGTGGCCGCCAACCATTCTCTACAAAGTACTGCTTTAATAAGGTTCAGAAGGTCGTACCTGCTACAGTTGAACAACTCACCACCTCACCGGGACTTGGTCCAATCCAAGAAATAATCTTTGGCGTTAGCTTGAGAACTTCGATAACATAATCTACTATGTTCAGCCGGCAGAGACCTTCTTCCTAACCCCCATCCCTGATTGTCTTGCCTCTCATCTGGCAGCTCAGATCACGAACTTCTCGACTAGCGTGGGTCGGGGATCCCGTTCGCATAGGTGTGTGATCCCTTCATGCATCGTAATGCCCCCCAACCGACCACCGATATAGGAACGTTGGCACGATCCTCGAAGGTCCAAGGTCTTTGGTGGTCCTGGCCGTGTGGTTTTTTGACTGTCCGAGAATACGCCTCGAAAGTCGTAAGACTAACTCTGGGGGGGTAGCAAGAGTCGTCCTTCCCTCCTCCTGCCGAGGCGATTGTGGATAGTAGGTATTCCACCTCATTCAATAACCACTCGCACCTACCCACATCACCACCAGCTCGTAACCCGCCTTCCTTATCTTGGCGTCTTGAATTTTTTTCGGTCCTCTTGGTTACAGCGATCTCGAGTTTTACCTCTCATGCAAATGCCTCGACAACCCGTGCCAGTAGCAATCCGTGAAACTGAAACACGGTCCTTCGTCTCGTGACAGTAAACCGTCGACCGGATCACCGGCCATCCCACCTCTCACCACCGTGGACGCCGCAGTTGGGTCGTGATTTCTATTGCTTTCCAACAACCCACAACCCTCACCTCTTCTCTTACTTAACCATTTGAATCGAACCTCACACTCCCGCAGGACCCCCTTTGGGATAGAAACGCCATTTCGCGTAGGTCCGACTGTGGGTCCTCTCTAACCCTCTTACCAGGTACATGTCACCACGCTTCCCACCCCCATGCATGTGATCGCGTGCCGTTTACATGTTTACAACGACTTTAGTGAAATCCGTTTGTTGACCAATCCGGTGCACCCCGTACTCCGTTCGTCATCTTGCGGAGATTCGTTATGAAGGAACGAGTGGACCTCCAAACATTTCCCTTATCGTCATTGTCTTCCCCCCCCAACCACGTCGTAATTTGCCGGAACCTTCATTGAGGTAACCACACCCGTCCGCGGTTCGGGGCTCGTAAACGCGAATGCCCATCTTGAAATGCCTTCTTCGAACCTTCTTCATATCGTCCAGGGGGATATTCCCCATTACTACCCGGTCCGTTATCGTGACCCCGAGAGGTATTTCGCGAAGCCAGAAGCTCGTGGCCTTTCCATACTAACACCCGTTCCCGGGTCTACCGCCCCTCCACGTTGGAATGGCTAAGCACCTAAACAACAATCAACATTATTCCGTCGTACGTGTTCGACTGAAGACATTCCCTTTTTTCTGTCTTAACCAGTCTGGGAGGTTTTCCCGCTCCATGAGAAAGTTGTTGTGCGTCGATGATCATCGTTCACCTCGACCGATATCACCAACGAACGAAAGGTCCATTTTGTGTTTGGTCTATCGACTATTTGTCGATGTCCATATCGACCTTTCTCTCTATCGGATATCCTACTCTCGGCCATTTGGCGATCTCGGTTTATTCCTACCCCGGACTGCCCTTTGATTGTTTAGTTGATAAAGATCATAGTAAGCGTCGGTCTCTATGTTCCTAATACGATACGAGCAACGAATAATACCTCAGATAACATGCCGTGGTCAGCTCCTGGGCGAATTTTATTCATTATGCCGATTAGCGATCTTCCCCAAGTCTAATACCCCCCTCTCACAAAGTCCCATACTGTCAACCTCCTAACCCCTATCAACATTTGACCCCTAACTTCGGCTTTCTTCGGGCCGAGAAAGCCCTGGGATCCCACCGCCACCAAAAGCTCTGGCGATATCTCTCCATCCTCTTCTTTGGGAGGTCTCCCCACCAACCCTTGATAAATTCATTATTGTAGTACGCCTTGTTATAAGGGGTATTTTCCTACTGCGCCTGTGATCTTCTTTTACACTGAACCTGCGCGTAAGCGGTGCGCGAGCAGACTGGGCCGTCGTCCTCGTTCTTCTCCACCAATTTTCCTCGGAGCGTTTTTTTTCGGGGTCGGGCGGGCAGTCGTTCCGGTCCGAAACCGCACGCCGCAGCCTCATCCTCGTAGACTAACAGACGGGTTCGCGCGTCACTTATTACCTAATCTGCCTATATCTTTCTTGAGATCTCAAACCAAACCTTTAGGGTAAATTCCCCCAAACTCTTAGCTTGCTCCACTCATTTGCTTTATGGTAGGCATTATAACTGAGTATAAAAACCAATAATAATTTTTATCTTCAATAAGGGTGTAAGATTTATATTTATTCGTAATAAAAAATACATGACAGATTGTTTGTAAAATACTTACTAGTAATAACTTATGGATAACTTGTCGTTAAATAGGGTCGTCAGTTTAATATTTGTGACAAGATTTGGTGTTAAAATTACCTGAGTATGAAACTTACTTAGAATTTCTTATCTTTAATAGTGGGTGTCCAGTTGTTAATTTTATTCGTAATAAAGTATGACATATTTGTTGTATATATATACTGAGTATAATGGATCAACTTATCATTAATTTAATAGGGTGTCAGTATATATTCTGTTGACAGAATTGCTTATGGAAAAATACTGAGTACAAAAACTTATGGTATTTCTTAATCTTCAATAGGGTGGGTTCAGTTTGTTTAATTTTATTTCGTAATAAAAGTAATCGACAGATTGGTTGGTATATATACAAATACTGAGTATAACATAAGGGATTTTTATCCTCTGGATAGGGTGTTAATCTTCTCAGTGTCCATAAATATATGGTCCTCCGCGGTAAGTAGTATAATAAGAGATCATAAAATGATTACAAGTTTTCGTGTTGGAAAGCCACCACACTTAGTGTGTGGCTTCCATATAAACTTGTTTTATCATTATGACTTTCTTATATACTACTCAGTTTTTCCTGTTCAATGCCAGGGGAATGGTAGCGGTGGGCCTTCGTGAATCGGTGGGTAGGGAAATTGCAAACGACTGTAGCTACTAGGAAATGAAAGAACGACAGTGGCGAATTCCAGTATTAATACCTGATATTTTGATTTTAAACACATAAAACAAAACAATTAATTGCAAACAACGTAGCAACCTATATAAGGGTTGGCAATTCATGTAACAATAATTGTATCGGTTGTGGTTATAACAGTGGACTAATTATAAATCAACAGTTAGTATAATATTCCGTAGTATCATGTAATTTGCGAGGTCGAGACTAACTAACAATTAAAGGTCGAACCTGTGGGAAGCAACTGGACACCGATCAACTATATTTTTCTAAAAGCGTACAAAGCACGGACCTAGAACTGGGAATCGCGGGACTAATCATACCATTGTTTTGCTACTGAGTGTGGGGAGTCACACAGCGGGAATCACGAAGCCTGGGGAGGGGTTGGGGAACTAATGTGGTGGGTGGGGGATCACACAGCGGGAATCAATCAAGGAAGCTAGGATTGGGGACTAATTATGCTGGGTGGGGACGCCACAGACAGGAAATCACGAAGCTGGGGTTGGGACTAATGCGGGTGGGGGAGGGTCAACACCCAGCCGGGAATCAGGAAGCTGGGTTGGTAGGATACAATGTTGCGGGTGGGGGAGTCACACACGGGAATCAGGAAAGCTAGGATGGGGACTAAATATTAGCTGTGGGTGGAGGGGGAACGCCACACATCGGGAATCACGAAGCTAATGGTGGGGAATCACACAAAGCAGAGGACACCCGAAAGCAGGGTTCGTGGGAATCGCACAGCTGGGGGTTGTAAAGGGAAAAGGGAGGGGGCCACGAACACGAAGCGACGGGTGGCGAGTCCACACATCTGGGGGGTCAGGAATGCCGGGTGGGTGGGGACTAATGCTTGGGGTGGGGAGTCACACACTTGGGGTGGCGAATTTTACACAGTAGGTGGCACAACAACAGGGGGTGGGGAGTCACACAGCCGGGGGTCACCCGAAAGCTGGTGGGGGGGAAATCATGACACATAGCTGAATGGGGGGCAACACAACAGCTAGGACGACAATTACCCAATGGAATGGGGATCACCTAACAGGGGTGGGAGGGGGGGGGGGTGGCACGAAACGAATTTTGGGTGGGGCGTCCACACAGCAGGGGGTTCCATGAAGCGCAAGAAGGGAATCGTATCGCAATGGGAAAAAGTGGGTGGGGTAATGGGATATTGGCATTATTATGGTTCCAGCCAATATTAATAATCAATAATGCCAGAATGACGTTCAAATCATCACATCTCACGACTAACGGACCATTGGTAACATCGTCGGTGAGTAATGTTTAAGGGGGAGGATATTTGGGCCTTGGGAGTTCTGAGACACGAGTTGCGTCTCGAGTTGCGTCGCTTGGGACAAAGTCGCCAACTGACAGATTTCACTCCTATTTATAGGTTTTGTCAGGCCGAGTTGGACAAGTTCCGTGACTTAGTAGTAGTATTGAAAGGGTTAAACGAGTTTACTGTCTTCATACGGAATGGGAGTTCCTTATGACATCAGTCAACTACTGTCTGTTTCACGAAAGCTGCCCAAATTGTACGGCCATATAAACAATTCAAAAACAATATTTGTTTTGATAACATTAAATTAAAAGGAAAATTTAAGAATGGGCCTTCTTTTTATTTCGTGAAATTTTTCAAATATTGGTTTTATTACGAAAAAATTATTTCTCTATGGGAATTTAACAAAAGTTAAATTTTAAAAAATCGGTCCAATATTTCTGAAATTCTAAAATATTTCCGCATGTTAAATTCCCATAGACATCTTCGCAGAGAGCGAAGATGTCTATGGGGATTTAACATGGGGAAATTATTTTTTCGCAATAAAGGCCTACAATAATTGTGTTGTGGGCAACAGTCTAGAATATACTTGGTAGGGTCGACTTTCAAGTCGCCGCCAACGTCGGCACAGGGCAAACCTTTTGGGTACGAAAGGTACTGCCCTGGCCTGGATTCGTCTATTACTTTCATGTCTTGTATAAGCGAAACTGGTCACAATCCGGTCATATTCCGGTATTTGTTTTACCGTTATGACTAGAATATGTAAAAGGACATATTTTTCTGAACTGGATCTGAACAGTACATTTATTTCTGAAAATGACTAGTCCGAGTGATATTAACATCATGTCTGAGAATAGTTACAAGCTACGTAAGGAATAAAACCATGGGCTGTTGCGTTTACTGGGGTGTATAATACATTTGGTCTGTTTAAACTTTAAACACACCAAATGTATTATTCACCCTCAGTAAATGCAGCATCTCATGGTTTTATTACTTATATTTACACTGTATTTTCTGATAGTTTCAAAAATGTAAATAACCAAATATGGCAGCCTATGCTCAATAAATGTAAATCCAATAATTGTTTGCAAGAAAACAGTGTTGATGTGCAATTTACGGACTATCATAATGTTACACTTACGAACATTTTAGTCGTACGAAGTTTAGTGAAACGGCCCCTAGATGGTTGCGCATATGCAGTTATCAATGTAAACTGTCTCAGATAGATAATTGAGCCGCGCCGTGCGAAAACCGGGCTTAATTACAAAAATTTCAGTTTTTACTTTTTCGCGTATTCTGAATTGTACATCTTTTAAAAGCCATATGCCGCCAAAATTATCAATGCATCCCAATTATTTTTCATTTTAGAAGTATTTTATGACGCGTGGTAAAGACTTATATGACGTTTTAGATCAATGACGTCGAATTACGTCTTTATCAACGGCGTATACAAGAGGTGTTGATAAAATACCCGGACAAGTCCTATAGATGTGTCATCTTTTATCGCATGTCAACCAAATTTGGATATCTAGTAGCCTGGTCAAGTGTCTTCCATTACGCCAAGACAACGTATGAAAATAATGTTTATGGCTCGTGTTGCAGTTGCTAATGTAACGTCATGTTTTGGATTGCGGCCCAAGTAACGTAATTTCGTATGAATAATTTTCAAACAAGGCAGAGTGAGAAGAGTTGGCGTTTCCCTGTTGTTTGCTGCTGTCTGAAATAATTTTGGGGAATAATAGCGACATTATTTAACATTTCGTATGCGACGACATATTTTAAAGTAGGCAGTAGGCCGCTTATAACATTAACTTTGTGACAAAACACGACGTGATATCCATTATTATGCAGTCAAGTGATAAGCTGATGATTTGATACTACAAATCGTACGAAAAGCAAGTTTATGACCATCAAATTTCAAATTAATTTCAAGACTTTTCGAAAACTCCACCGACCTCAATGTGTGTTTTGTGCATTATGTATTGCTTATACACAAACAATCAAGAAGCTGCAATGAAATCACTGATTCTGAATCTATTAGAGAGATGTTGATGCATTTATTTTGCCAAATTTAATACAAACACCGGATATATATGTAATTACATAGCTGCGTGTCTACCTCCGTTTATGATAAAATAAGTGGCATTAAGTGGCATATCGTTCGCTAAGTACTGGATCAAAAGTCTCAATTTACTAATATCGTTTGCATACACTAGGTTGTTCATATTTAAGATTATTTATGAATCAAAGTGCAGTGTAAGCGAAAACTTCGCTGATATGTAACCAGTTAAATTATGCGTTCACCATTTTGAATTCATGAGGACAAACGACGAAAAAGAGTGATAATGTTAAAGAACGACAGTTAGGCGACAATGTACAGTGCCTCAAACATTTCTAAGTCATTGATGCTGCGAGGAACTCGTGCAAGTATCCTTGCTATAATATTTTGTCACAACACCATGGCCATAACGTCAAACATGTATTCACGTTCAGTGACGTCACAAGTACGTGACGTCAAGTCATGACGTCATAATATGTGTACCGAGGTACAAGGCATCGCGTCTCATATTAGTGAAAGTTTCAGTAAGTTATCATTTTCCGTTTTCTGTTCACACTTAATGTTAACTGACACCAGTAAACGTAAATGGGAGGGCAAAATGTGAACTTTTACGGCGACGTTAGACACTTTGGATCGTCGTTTTTCCGACGTCGTTTACCGTAACGTTGTAATTAAGCCCGGTTTTCGTATGGCGCGGCCCATATATATATATACCACTTTTGACGATAATTGGAGCCAATCCGATTGCTATCATTTTAACGACAGCTTTATTGTGAGTTACATTTTGATATGTTATCTCCGATGCCGATTTACAGTTTATAAGGGACGTTAATATCCGTCCGCTTCTGAGTGTTTTCTAAAATCACTGTTGGCCGTTATATGTTCGAAGGATCTTTGTAACACCCCTTGGACTACGGAACCAGTATCCGACTTCATCTGGATGTCGTGACCCTTAGCTCGTAACCCGTCTATTAGAACCTGTGGGCAAAATAGAGAACACATGTATCAGGCAAGGATTGTATTGTTCAGTCGTGTCCAGATAGTGGTTCGTATTTCAAGATAAATGGTGATCAGTGTGGTCCCAAATACGCTGTTCGAGCTTGACCGGGGCTACACTGGTCAGTAAACCGTAGTCCATGTTAAAGGTACATGCCCACTCAGTAGGCACAGCATGTTCTTTATAGGCATTACATAAGTCTATAATTGTGTCACTATTCCAAAGTTAAAGTGCCCGCTATACTGATATAATTACTTAGTAATAATTCCAGCACAAAAATATTTACACAATTCCCTAACATTTGATTGGCCTGTAGCAAGTCTCTGTCCAAAATGTATATTCCAGTAAACTCCCACGCCGAACTACTTTCCGTAACCGTGAGGCGCAGTTAAAAGAAAACGGAAAATAAACACATTTTCTTGATGAATTAATTTAAAATGCTGGAATTATAAGGAATGAATGGCCTTTTTGTTGAATTTATCGGGGTGGGGATATAAACTTGGAAAAGTCGCGGGAATACTGGACGAGGCCTTCCGGCCTTCGTCCAGTATTCCCGCGACTTTTCCAAGTTTATACCCCGATAAATTCCACAAAAAGGCCATTCATTCCTATAATATGTATTTTACTGATAGTCACTCGCGGTGGTATCCTGCTAGTTTCATATGCAAATGAGGCTTGATTTGTTTTATTATTTAACTAATTAAATGCGTCACCTGAATAAAATATAATTTTCGACGGATTATAAAGTATGATCATTGTACATAAAAAAGGAGTACAGAGAATAAATAGTAATGTCCGTTAACATTTTCAGAAAACACGGGTATCGCCTCTGATATCAGTGTAGAAATTTACGTCTGATATAAAATGTATAATAATTCCAATTAATACGTGGGGTAATTTTAGAACTAGATAGAGAGATAGATAGATATTCTTTATTTATAGAGGGTGACTCGGTTGGTCGGAACCAATCTTCCCCGAGGCCCTCTTAAGAAGTGCATATACATGTACATACATAAATATACAATACATATTGAAATGATTACATGTTGTATGCATACGTGAATTTAACTTGAAGAAATAATAATGATGAGCCATAACGAAAAGTTTTACATGTGTCCCGACAGTCCCATATCATACTGCGCATCGACGCAGCTTGAACTGGGTTTAACACGTTTATTTCTCAGTGATTGTTTCAATTTTTGCTATAAGACGCTAAAATTCGTTCTCGTGCGCCTGATATAGGGTTACACGGTCGCTAAGCTCCACAAGACCAATTGTATCATGGCAAATCAAACACACGGTCATTGTAAACTGTATACCATACATCGTAATTTCGTGATTAGTGACGCTGGCGGGGGGGCACAATTAACAAGTTTATATTAATTGATAATACCGCTACTTCAGCCGCTATCGACCCTTCATCCAGTTAAGACAATTACGGGAAAATGTATTTAACGACGTGGAACGTCTTATGTCAATTGGAATACTATTCCAGATTAGCGCGCCTGAGTATGAAAAGCTGTTTTTAAAGAGATTACTTTTAGGTTTGGGAACTTCGTAATTCATATCTGTTTCAGACCTTAATACCATACTCCTATTTTGTAAGTGATTAGTGCGCATTTCAAATAATTCACATAAATATTGGGGGGCCATTTTATTAGTTATTTTGTACATAGTTTACATGCTGGCCGTTGAAGTTTGGTTATTATGTACATATTTCGATTTGACGATTTTCCCCATACTATATTGCAATATGTGAAATGTGGCTAATATAGGCCTTATAGAATAATATTCGATGCTCAGTAGATAAATAAGGTCTGATTTGATATAATAGCCAGAGATATGATGAAATCTTTTTTGAGATACCGTTAAATTGGTCATTCCACTGGAGATTTTCATCTACATGTATACCCAAAATTGTATTACCGGTAGTGATATCGAGGCTTACATTGTCATATTTGAGTTCAATCATTTGTCTCGCAAACATGTTCGTTTTTGTGAACTTGTTATTAACATGATTTTCGTTTTTCCTTTATTAAGCATCATGCCGTTAGCCTCACACCATAATTCTAAACTGTCAAGTGCTTGTTGTAAACGGTGTTTTAAGTCCCCTACAGTTGATTGCATGTCATAAATTGTTGTATCATCTGCATACAGATCGGTTTCCTGTTACGTGTTGACGGAGAATAAGTGGCAAATCATTTATAAACAAAAGAAAAAGTGTCGGTCCAAGAATTGACCCCTGGGGTACTCCACAGTTGATAGGTAGAGATTCAGATGTTTCTCCATTTACAGAAACAAGTTGTTGCCTTTGTTCCAGGTATGATTTGAACCAACCCCAGGCTTACGTTACTGCACTTGTATAGTCTAAGTTTATCCAGGAGAATTTTGTGATCAACAAGATCGAAGGCTTTACGAAAGTCGACTAAAATACACCCTACTAATTTACCCCGATTATTGCTTGTAGAAAGTTTTCAAGAAGAACAATTAACGCTGATTCTGTCGAGTGACCTGTACGAAATCCATCCTCTGGGTTTGATGCAATAGTTTAAACGTTGTTAAATATTCCATAAAATGTTTCTGAACCCATTTTTCAATTAATTTTGAAAGCGTCGGCAAAATTGATATCGGACGATAATTATTCACTTCGTCTTTTGCACCGCTTTTATACAGAGGATGTACTTTTGCTTGTTTCCATGCACTGGGGAAGATCGAACTAGTGAAACTCACATTTACTACATATGTAATACTTTTCGAGATAGCGGTGGCAGATAATTTTAACAATCGTGGCCCTATTAAATCTAGTCCAGTAGATTTTGATATATCTAATGATGTTAAATACCTTTTTACAAATATTTCATTAATCAAAGGAATGTTAAAATTATAATTTTTGCGGTGTATGTTCGTTTACGAAATTTTTAATATGATGAAAATTTGATTCTGGAATGGGACCTTTAAGATTAGATGCTATAGTGGAAAAATATTCGTTAAAAATATTCGCCATAGTGTATTTTCTGTGCATAGCTGACCAGTTAGACTGTTTATACCTAATAACTGTTCCGATTTACCATCATGTTTTGATGCACCAAATTCTTTGAATAATTTCCAGATAGTACGAGGGTCATCCTTGCCTTCTTCAATTTTAGATTTATACGAATCCGTTTTAGATTGTTCTATTAAAGCTGATACTTTATTTCGTAATAATTTGTATTATTCATAATTACCGTTAATTTTATACTTATTTCTATCTTTTTATGCAATCTAAAATTTCGGATGATAGCCAATCAGGTTGATAGTTTTAATCCTGTGTATCCGCAAAGGAGCGTGAGTGTTAACCACGTTAACAAACAGTGTCGTCCATGCGTCAAGAATGTCATCAATATGATTAAAATAATGTACAGTTTCCCATTCAACGGCATTTAAATCATTTACAAATGCTATTTCATCAAAATGCTTAAATGATCTATACTTGATTTCATGATGCGCGTGTTTTCTAGGTATGTAATTTAGCTTCCGATTACAGAAAATTGCACGGTGGTCACTGATATTTAATTCTTTAACACTAATTTGCGAAATATGTTCTTCATGGGTTACGTAGATGTGATCAATTAACGTGCGTGAGATATCTGTTACACGAGTAGCCTCACTAATTAACTGGCTAAGGCCCAACGCGTGAATGTAATTTGACCATTCTCTATTAGTGGTATCGCATAACAAGTTTTTATTTACATCTCCTAATAAAATTATTTCCTTTCCTATGTTCATTGTATTGTCCATTAATTGTTCAAACCTATCAGTCCATTCTACTTTGGAGTGCGGGGGTCTGTATAAACATCCTACTAAAATGACTTGCTTTTTTCGGGAGTAATTTCCAGCCAGATACATGATATATTAAACATTTCTAAGTCATCCCTACGCTTTACAATTACACCATCACGAACATAGACCATTAACCCCCCACCTGCATTGTCAATATTGTCTTTACGAAACGGAGTTTGAAATCCGTCTATCTTAAATAAACCTGTAGTTTTGTGATATTTCAGTTTAGTCTCACTTAAGCCGAAAATATGCAGATTTTCAATTTCGTTTGATTTTAACATATATTTCAATTCTTCAAATTTGCTAAGATTCCGCGCACATATACCCTGTATATTTAAATAACCAATGTTAAACCCTTTCTTGTTTAAATTTAGATTAACTACATTTGTGGATTCATTTTCCTTGTTGTTTTGCATATACGATGGCGAGCGTAATGTATTTGTAGAAACATTATCACATATATTGTTACCGCATGTTTTGACATGTCGCGTAATTTCACAAACGTTCATATGCTGTGCTGAATTACCACCTGATTGACAATCATTGGTAATTGTAGCCGTGTCTAATTCATTTAGTTCGATATTGTCCAGGGCAGTGTAGCCTATATATACTTTATTGCAGGTGCATCTAATTTCATTACACACGGAGCACATTTCATGTAATTGAGCAAATCTATTATGTAATGTTATGTGTCCGCCTGCATTCCACGACATGGCATTAATGCCTAAATGCTACCTATTTGGACAGTCTGCAATTTTGTGACCAGCTAAACGACAATAGTAACACAAGCCGGCCCTCACATTGTTCCCATGTCCATTTTGTCGTAAACCACGGTTCGTGTTGTTTCGACTAACGTCTTGGTGATCACGAGTTCCTCTGGCTCGTCTGTCGTCAGACCCTCGTTGGTGGCGCACGAACACACATGTTTCGTAGTCTGTAACCACGGCGATGTGGTTGTGTATTGCGTGCAGCAAACGCTTTATCCCGGGAAGTGTCAGATGGATTCGGTCGCAGTTGAAATATCGTTGTAGCAGCATTTCATTCTTATCATAAAAGAATCCGTTGGTGTCTGCAATACACTGCACATCCTTGTTCGACCAGTAGACGGCCAATCTGTCTATGCTGGTGTTTATGTGGTCAACGTTAATATCTCCTCCCGGGGCGACGCTGCATATGTATATATGATAGTCACTATTTGCCGCCTTAATTTTCGCCAGTAGTTGATCGTACCTCTCCTCGAACAGTTCTATGTCGGTGTCGTTTGCAGCATCATTACCGCCACAATATATCACTACATTGGAGAACGAATTCAAATCATACATGTCAATTTCCGCTGATACTGTCCGGATTGTCGCACCCCCAATTGCATGTTTGTGAATGCCCCCTTTAAGCCCTTTCTTGTTCACACCACTTAACAGGGAATCACCAATTAGCAGGGTTTTGATTCCTGAGTGTAGTACTGTGGGGGGTCGCGCCTGGCTGGACGGGATCTGGTTGGCATTTCTAGATGGCACGTTTTCTGGCGAGAAGTTCAATGAACAAGGCGTAAGGTGGTGATTTGACCGAAGTGTAATACGTATGGGAATGTCGAGACAACTGGTGGAATAGTGACATAATTACACACTTATTTAATTGCTATAATAAACACAGTTTGTGCCTACTGAGTGGGCATGTACCTTTAATCATGATGAGTCTCTAAGTGTCGCTTACACTTCTCTGCCAGCCAGATATTTACAAGGCAAAATTGTCATGTCTAAAATGGGGAGATAATCGATGACCCGGGAGTCGACACAAAAATGGAAATAAAATTTGCGCATCTACTCATCATAGGGAAGCTACACCCCAAGTGTCAGGTCTGTAGCTAGTATGATTTAAAAGTTTTACGAGCTACATGACATCTATTTCCGTACCCAACACTACCCAAACCCTACCCAAGAAGATCCCTAAAACGCTTGCCCAACACACAGATGAGCATTTGTTGGGTACTTTTTTGTACCCAACAAGTACCCATTCGAGTGTGCGGACGGACGGACGGACTTCCGTCCGGACGGACGGACGGACGGGACGGACGGACGGACGAAATGACAGACGGACGGACGGCATGAGGACGGACGGACGGAATGACGGACGGACGGACGGACGGACCGGACGGACGGACAGACGGACTAATGCTAATAATTGCATGCAAAGCATTTGACATTGACTTTGAGCACAGGGGGCCGCACGAGTAGGCAATGAAAATATGGATGATGACGAATAAGCACATGAAGTTTCAAGTCAATCCCACATGGTAACAGAGATAGTAAGGTAGCCCAAAACGTTAAAGTAAATATTGGACAAACAGACGGACACGGTGGCGACTATATGTCCTATTAAAAGTATTATGTTCTGCGTACATAAAACGTCAGTATGCTGAATTCGTACCGGTGAACGAACTGTGTTCCAAGTGTTTTTTCATCACATGGAAACATGGTTATTCCGTGCTGTAATCCATTTCATAAATGTGATATGACACCTGGTGAGAATTTGATTGGCTGGCCGCATCACCCTAATTATGTATTCGTATTTTGCGCCAACGTTATGTCAAATGAATAAAATGGATAAGTTCCAAATGACGTCCGTAATGGCGCGACAAAGCAATGATGTTTTGACGTTGACGTCATCATGTTTGAAACGTCATGAGAAGCGTCATTGGCGCGTTAAACTTACTGAAAGTTTCGAATGTGCTCCAGTTTGGTAATATGAAGTGTTTGCAAAGAACAGGAAGCTATTTTACCCCGTCAACACAGTGCGTATATGCCGTGAAACACAGTGCCGTGAAACATTTTTGATATCCTGCCAATACGACGTAATCTCAGCGTATGAATATGTGCGGTGGCTGGGGTTATTTTTTTACATTTTAAAGCCATTTGTAGGTGTTGATGGGATGAATAGAATAGTAGGTTAGTGCCGTGGATGGAAACAAATATCTGGCGCGGCACGGAAACGGGATGTGCTCGGCAGAGCCTCGCCCATCCCGTTTCCTAAGCCTTGCCAGATATGTTTTCCAATTCACGGCACTAACCTACTATTCTCTATATATGGCATATTTATCATATGTTTCTTGCAGGGATTGAAACTATTTTTCTCTGTGGAGATGTTTAACTGCGTTTGCTCACTGATTGGATATTTCCACGTTGGTTGCTCGTTGGAGGGTGAAGATGCGATAAACAGAATCACAAACTCGTTTCCATTTGATATGAGATTTATGAAACTCGTACGCAATTGTATGCACCTCGCCAGAGGCTATAAAACTGTGCATGACTCGTTTCATCAATATCGTATCAAATAGGAACTAGATTGAGATCCTCTAAATACGGACATCACATGATAGACTCTACGTGTAAAATCATATGACGTCAGATGAGCGTACCTGTGGGAATCCTGTGTAGATCTGTAGTTCCGGCGGAAACAGCTGGTGGTGGATCCTGGGATAGTCTATGGCCTCCTTGATGCCCCAGTTGAACCACAGACTTTCCATCGTTACCTGGTGTAATAAATAGAGGATCTTTCGTCAGTGATGATTTAATATGATATTTATTAAACGAGTTTGCGGATTTCACAAGAAACGAGGCTATGCCGAGTTTCTTATGAAATTTGTCAACAAGTTTAATAAATACCTTATTAACTTGTTATATTATATACCATTTATAGCATACTAACATCATGGTAAAGCTATCAATTGGTAAATTTAGTTTCATATACTAACGTCGCCCGTCATAGGTAGTGCCTATTTCATATTATTATATGTATTGCATAAGCACATCATCATACACTGAAGCTGTACTGGTCACCAACCCGGTTTTCTGTAACTAGGCAATTTGCATATGTATTATGATGTTTAATACACTGTGTTAATACACTGCGAGCGCCAATTCTATGTAATAAAGAATAGCCTTTGATAAATACCGACTATATCTCAGTAGGCAGGCAGGACACGTGATTTGGTTGAACGCTGTCTATTTCAGCAAACCTGCCCACACTATACGGCTATATAAACGATGCAAAAAAAAGTTGTTTTCCGATAACCTTAAAATACATCAAAATTTAAGAATGAGCCTCATTTTGATTTTGCTAAATCTGGGCAAATATTGATTTTATTACCAAAAACGATTTTTCTATGGGAATTTAACATGGGGGGAGGAGGTGGAGGGGCTACAGGAGGAGTAGAAAAGTGTAAACAAAATGTAAATTGACTCTGAAACCTGGCTGTATAGCTTGGAAATGATCTAACGAAGAACATAAAAGTTAAATTTTGAAAATCGGTGTATTATTTCTGAAGGTAGGAAAGAAAATCCCCATGTTAAATGCCCATAGACATCTTCACTCTGTGAAAATGAGTATGGGGATTTAACATGGGGATTTGTTTTTCGCAATAAAATCAATAAAAAGAAGGCTCATTCTTAAACGTTGATGAAATTTAATATTATCATTGCATTGCATTGTTTATATAGACGTACAATTTGAACAAGATTCGTGAAACAGACAGTAACGAGTGTGGCTGGAAATTGGCGAGAGGGTAACGTGGCGGTGCATTTAAAGTATTTTACCCGGATACATTCTCCAAAAACATTCCTTAATTGTACGTTATACGATGTATACAGTATTTATTTTGTCCCATGACGTAGCGAAAAAAAGGCGCAGCGTACGTTGCCGCCGTCATATCAGTCTCCACGACTCCATGCACTGACTATAGACTTGTTCTCATAGTACTACTACCGAATATAACTTGCCAACGCTGTAACCGTGGTAATGTTAATGTCAGCAGATGAGGCAAAAACAAGGATAACTTACCAACATTGTTGCCGTTGTTCTTAGAACCACCAGACGATGATAGCTTACCAACGTTGTTGCCGTGGTAATCATTGTGCCACCAAATGAACCAACAACGATGATAACTTACCAACGCTGTTGCCGTGATAATCGTTGTGCCACCAGATGAGCCAACAACGATGATAACTTACCAACGCTGTTGCCGTGGTAATCTTAGAGCCGCCAGATGAGCCAACAACGGTGATAACTTACCAATGCTGTTGCCGTGGTTATCTTTGTGCCACCAGATGCGCCAACAATGAGGATGACGTCACCGTTACTGTCCACAACAATACTTGGGCACATTGACGATAGGGGGCGCTTCCACGGCGCGATGTAGTTCGCCGGGGAGGCGGGAACGCCGAAATAGTTCGTCGTGTTTGGAGTCGAGAAATCATCCATCTGATCGTTAAACACGATTCCGGTCCTTGTTCCAACCACCTTAGATCCAAAGCTACGGACAAGTGCAGAAAAATGTCAAGAGAGCCATGCTTATCCATTTGACACTACCAGAGTCACTGGAATGGGTTTTCAAATGTTAATTTTCCGACCATCCGGGTCATCTGGATTTACACGTTTTGCCTATACAGGCCTGTGGTGTTCAAAGTGTTAAATGTACATTGCCAGTTAGGTTTTATTAAAGGCGTCATATACGCAGAAATGTAACAGATTTGCTACAATAATTTAGTTTAGATTATATTTCCGAATCCAATTGTACAGTTGAGTCGCTTAAAGCACCTTCGAGCTCAAGCGGACAAAAATATGAAAATTACTCGCAAAAGTATAGATCCTGATGAGACGGCTCGTCACGAGCCGGCTCATCTGGATCTACATTTTGTGCCAATAGCACTATACAGGACTGTGGTGTTGAACGAGTTAGAGGTACATTGCCAGTTAGGTTTTATTAAAGGCGTCGAGTTTCGGATATGCGCAGAAATGTAACAGATTTGTTAAAATAATTTAGACAGCATCAGGATAGCGTTTCTATCAAGTTAATCAAGCGAGACTAGAAAACGGTAGGATTTCCGATGCTCACCTAGGAAGTTGTAGCCAAGGTGTGGGATCACGTGTTTCCGAACGAAGTGTTTGTTTGTTTGTTTGTTTGTTTGTTTGTTTGTTTGTTTGTTTGTTTGTTTGTTTGTTTGTTTGTTTGTTTATTGGTGTTTAACGGCCTATCAACAGCTAAGGTCATGTAAGGCCGGGCAAACGGGTTCAATCCCGTTTTAACCTGCTGCATTGGGAAGTGACGTCATGTTTTTATATGTGTTTACAGTATATTTCCTTTCATATCGTTCTAATGGAATGACATATGTTTATGAAATATACCGCAGCAAGTGCGGTACACGTTTCCCTTTATTGTATAGGCGGCTTTAATCTCATAATTCGTCGTATTGACAATGAATCGGTTACCGTAAATGTAAATAAAAACAACGTGAACGTAAGAAATAAACGGTACTTGATTCTTTGTGAAAGATACAAGTTATTGTAAATAACTTTCAGAGCACCCATAAAACACATATGCCATCGTATTTGGTTCGGAAACCACGTGAGCCCACATCCTGGTAGCGTTTCATTACACGGTTTTCGTTTAAAATAACCCAATGTTGTTTATGTTGCGTAATGACATTGGCGTTCTTAGGTAGCGTAACATAACGTCGACTGACCACTGAAATGTCAGTGTAGAAGTCGATGTGAAACGGATGTACGTATCTAGTCAATGCAAGATACGATATAGAGAGTACCAGGCTCGTGTCTGTTAATATCAAGTTTATCAGACAATGTTATGAAACGCGTAGGAATTCCGAGGCTTGCCGAAGAATTCCTACCGTTTCCGAGCCGAACTTGATAAACTTGATATCGAAATACACTAGCATGGTATTGTATTTATCAAGTAAAGTTTTGGCTACATAATGCGCAATTATGACGTTGTATTCGTTGACAAGAACACGGCCTTGTTTCGTGACGTCATTCCACTGACGTAATTCAGTAACGTCATGTGACGCTGTTCGACCAACAAAGAAACATCAGTTTTCAATTTAGTAATATATATTCGTATCATGCCAATGCCTGATACAGCAATATGTTATCAGTCAGTACGTGTTCGGTCAATACAGGGTAGGTTACCTGGTAAAGGTTGTTATCAATCAGTGTGTATTCGGTCTACTGCATAGCATTAGCTTGTTACCTGACAAGCAGGGAGTGTTAGAGATCCATGGTTATTGCCGAGCACGACGTGAGGTTGTTACAAATGTGCCATAATATCTACATAGAACAGTCCAACCAGGAGGAAGGAGATGCTCCTTGATTCTTATTGTGTACGTACGGGGTCAAAACTAAAATTACAGGTGCACCTATAAACTTTTACACCTGTAAAATATGCAGGTGGGCCTAAACATTTACAGGTCCACCAGTCAAATGTTCAATTTTTGACCCCGTTCGTATACCATATATTCCACACTGTACGCATCACGTGGGTTCCATTTGACTCGGTAGTTTGAATCCGTTGTGACTCCGGGGACCGTTTCACAAAACATATGGAGCCCATGCTCAATGAATGTAAATCTAATAATTGTTTAAAAGAAACAGTGTTAATGTGAAAATTACAGACTATCATAATTTTGCACTTACGAAGTTTAATGAAACGGCCCCCTGATTTACGTGTCGAGTCAATGCCACGTACGATAAGGTGTCAGTCTGTACCCGGCCAATGCAAATCGTGTTACATGTTACATACGAAACAAGCCGTGTTGATCACAGGTGCATGGCCACGTGGTTACCACAACAACAACAATGGCTGAAAGTGTTGAAAGCGAGCGCACTCCAAAGTAAAGATTATTTGATATTTTCCTTAATAGGCAACGGATTTTGTTGAAATCTCGCGCAGCAAACGCGTCTTCATGACCTGCATTTTGTGGTCTGGGCAGTTCGGCATATACTTGTGTTGTTTTTGCGGAGAAACTATTTCCGTGTCAGACACGGAAATCGATTCTTCGCAAAAACGACAGAAGTTTAGGCCAAAGTACCGAAACCACCAAATGCAGCTTAACAAGATGCGTTTGTTGAGCCACATATCATCAACATTCGTTACATAATAAGGACAAAATACAACAATACGTACTTTGAATCGGCTTCTGGACGTTCCAGTACTTGTTGTTGTTGTTGTTGTAACCACGTGATCATACACCTTGACATATGTTCCATGAAAACTGACACATCTGTGTTCGTATAAAATGTTGCTGGTCTCATATATGTGCTCATTATATCCGTACTTTCGTTTTCCATTGAAACAAAATGGAATGCAAGACGTTAATGTTTTTTTCCATTTTGACGTCTCGTGAGTTCATATTGGTCAGTGCCGGAACTACGCTTCACATTGCAAAATAGCTCCTTCTAAATCCCGACTAATTTGTTTATTATATTTATATTGTGTATATTTGTTAAGCGCATATACATTGCGAATGGTGTACGTATATAATAAAAAGGTTATTTGATTTGTATGTGGATGTATGTCACTTGTTCCGCTGCGCAACGATATTGCTCGCTGCGGAATTCGTACATATATTCACATACAAATCAAATAACCTATAAATATCGCACGGAGGAAAATCGACCAGATGCGCGTTTCTGGATATGTGTACAGCAAAAGCGGCTGATTTCGCCACGACTCGGATATTATTTTTATCATATAAACATTTGTATTATGCCACCAATTGTAATGAAATAAAGCACACTGAGCGCGCAAAAGTGACCTTTCCATGATATTTCAGTTCCCCAAAACAAAAATACCATGTATTATAATAATTGCATCGTTTATATAAAACGAATATGCAGAAAAAAATGAAGTATTACGTTACGTCCATTACGTAAACAGAGTAAACTTTATTTGTGTCGGTAACTGGTACCGTCGGAAACTGTGGTTACATATTTATAAACTTCAAACCCGTGTACATGCTATTAGTTACCGTTTTGAGCCTGCTATCAAGCGTTTTTTAATTGTATTTACCAAGGATGTATATGTGTCGCGTTGTCCCTTTAAGTGGTACCGACCAACCTAGCTAGTTCATTGACTAATTGGAACAGTTTTCTGTCATCATCATCACGCCAATTTCTGACTTTTTTTGTTTCAAAGTGTTTGGGGGATTTGGCTGGAAAGACCTGAAACGAGCCAGCAGACAAGCATATTACACACTTTTTCGCGGTCCGTGTGCTTTGTTTCATCTAAATCGGTGGAATAAATACATGTATTATATACGTACTTTCGTTTCCCATTGAAACACAATGGAATGTAAGTCGTCAATATGTTTCCACAGTGACGTCTCGTGAGTTCATATTGGTCAGTGCCGGAACTACGTTTCACCTCGTAAAATAGTTCCTTTTAAACCATCACTAATTTGTTTACTGATGATATGAATCATATTTTGTATAATTGTTTAGGTGAGTATGAATTGCAACTGATTTACGTAAAACATAAAAAGTTTATTTGACTGGTATTTGGATATATGCCACTCGTTCCGCCGCGCAACGATATCGCACGCTGCGGAACTCGTGCATATATCCATATACAAATTCATGCACGAGTTACGCAGCGTGCGATAATACGCGATAGATCCACATATAAATCAAATAACCTTTTCTTTATTATATACATGTACGTACATCTCTCGCAATTTACATGCGCCTCCAAAAATATAAGAAAATATAAATACAATGAACAAATTCGTGATGATTTAGAAAGAACTATTTTACGAGGTGAACGTAGTTCCAGCATGACCAATATCAACTCTTGAGACGTCAGGATGGAAAAGTGTTCCTTTGTGTTTATAATGGGATAGAAAGTACGTATATATGTTACGATAAAAATAATACCCGAGTCGATTTGATAGCAACTGCTGTTGCTGGTCATACATCCAAAAGCTCGCACCTGCGGTCAGGTCAATTTCCCTTCGTAACCATGGTAACTCACCGTAGATTGACAGTGCTTGTAATGGATACCGCGTCACCGTCGGGTCCCAAAACCGACAGGTGCGCTGTTCCGTGGTCCCAAGTATTCGTGAAGCTAGGCTCGTAGTAATCCCAGTCAAACGTCCGGTCGTCGTCGATCCGAGCACGTTTGCTTTCACTGAAGGACGTCGACGTCATGCTAGCCACTAACTGCAAGGGACACAAATCATAAGCTCAAGATACCCGAATTTACTGTCTGTAGGTTAGAACACACCAAATAGTTTTACAATATATGTTAACCGAAGCCCATCCCAGTCACTCCTACTTTCACTATTCGTTTGGATGCTGTGGGACATACTGTTGCATGACATGCAGCCTGTCTGCACTGGATCTGCATGAATAAAATAATAGGTTCACTTACTCCTAAGAAAGAAAAGTTCAACCGTGTCATGTCCCCCAATAGTGTTTACATTATTTGGCCACTGCAACCGACCGTGACCAACAGCTTTAGTTTTATTTTAAATACTACTAAATATGCTGAAAACTGGAGAAAACAAACAGCATGTTTATTGAGTGTAAGTGTGCAGTAATTGGTCAGAATTTGCATGCAAACTGTGTCTGTGACCTTAAAACGTCCGGACTATTTTTAAACCAGACTACTTTCGCACCATTTAGTATTGTCCAACCTGTAACACATGGCGACTTACAGACATAACGTGCAAAGTCGCCATGCGTTGCAGACAGAAAATTTGGGTTAAAAAATAAAATATATATTTTTTTAATAATCGGGTTAGAGCTCACGATGTAGCGAATCCTTGATTGTGGGAGCCCCCATCATATTTGTGGCTGTAACAGGAGGAATGTGGCTTATGTGCTATGCTACCAGTGTATATCAAGATCAGCCTGTGCTGCACTGTTCGCCATTCCATCATACGTTAGTAAATTAGGAGATACAAATATTGTAGCATTGGCACCAGGACGCTTCCATACGAAATGGTTAAACTAGTAAATCAGTTATTGAAGTTGGAAGTTGGAAGGTGGCGAGTAACAACTTCCGGGACACCATTGGCCTTAGAAGTGGCCGAATTTGTTAGTTTGACATGCGTCAAACCGACAACTCCGCCAATTCCAGAAGATTGGATTACGGGGTTTCCGAACGTTTCCGAATCTTCGTCGTGACGTTTTCTGTGACGTAATTTTTACAGTAGATTTTTCCTAACAAACGGATGGATTTTGATGATATATAGCACACCAGAGACGATGGCATACGTGTTCTATGGGTGCTCTAAAATAGTTTTACAATAAAATATTACTTTCACGAAGAATCGAGAACGTTTATTTCTTACATTCACGTGCCGCGTCTAGATTAGATTGTTATTTACATTGACGGTAACAAAAGTATAAGATTAAAGTAATGTCCAATAACCTCCGAGGGAAGCACATACAATAATGTCACTCTTTTTATTAAAGACCATGTGGTCGAAAATTTAATAAAAATAGTGTCTTTAAAACAATGAATAAGATTAAAGCCAACTAAACAATAAAGGTTTACCTGTTCCACATTTGTTGCACTGTCAAAAATACAAATCCGTCATTCCATTAGAAAAATATTAAAGAAAAGCAACTGTAAACACATCTAAAAACATGACATCACGCCGTTTGGAAATCAAGTGATCCCACACCCTAACGCCGATGATGCCCGGCGATTAGTTGGGCAACTCAGTTATCAGACCGATGTACATATCCGCCTGCGTTAATCTTGCCTAGATTGTCAACGTTTCTGAACATTATTGGCAATGCCAACTCGGAATAATCAAGCAGTGTGCTTGTCTGAGCCTGAGCTGTAGCACAGCTCAGGCTCAGACAAGCACACTGCTTGCTTTCAAGCACAATATTCAAGTATTTTGCGATACAGAAATTGAAAAAAAATACTGGCAAGATTAGCGCAGGCGGTAGTGTGTACCTCGTCCACGTGCTGCTGGAAGGCGGGAGATCCGACGTCCCTATCGCCCAGCCCAGTTCGCAGAGAGTATGCGTGCTTAAACGCCTCCGTCACCCTATGCCACGTCAATATGGCGTCATCCACCGTGGACATGCTCACGTTGCTAAACTGGTAACCTATGGAAACGGGTACACGGCGGTGCTTTTATTGCTTAATATGGCGATCGTGATATATGGTATGTGTCTACATCGGAAATTTCTTTCACAACAAAACAATATTCACAATTCGTCCTTACTGGTGCATGTATAGCTAAAATGCCAAATTGCGCCAAACCAAATTGTCTCCCCTGTTTCTGATCGAATGTACTTGAACCAAATTCTCTCTCCTGTTTATGATCGAATGTACTTGAATCTAACGAATGTTTTTGGAAACATCATCAAATAAAATTGTACGATTGATTGATATATGTCATGTATTGTACATGAAGCGAAAAAAACAACATATACAGTGGAAACTCCCTAAACCGGACACCCTAGGAGGTCCCCAGGGTGTCCGGTTTAGAGAGGCTCCACTGTACTTAAGCGCTACATGAACAGTTTTTTGTCATTTCAATCATGAACTGACACGACAATGACATAAATGACAGTGAAACACATCTAAAGTAAACACAATGGGGTCGCCATGGTGTCGGTTTAGCGGGGTTCTACTGTATTGTATATATTGAGACATTATCTGAGACAGTCACTTGAAAGTGACTGTGTCTCAGGTGATGTCTCAGATAATTGATATGTGGTTTTTCGCTTCATGCACAGTAACAAACTGTCATATATAAAGCAATCGTACCATTTTATTTGATCACATTCCCAAAAATCTGCGTTATAATAAAGTCCATGCTCTCAGTAGCTGTGATAAACAGGGGAGATAATTGGGTTTGGCGGATCCTCATTTTCGCTATACATGTACCAGTAAGGATAAATTGTGAATTTCTTTATTAATTTTTTTTTGCTGTAGTATGATAATAGTCTCCACGAAAGTCGTCGGTCCGTCGGACATGTCCGTTAAAATTTCCGCCAGTTTTACGGTAAACCGAAAGTCGCCGGCTGGACCGAATGTCCGACTAAAAAAAAAGCCAAAAAAAAAAGAATTTTTACTTTTCTATTCTAAGCTTCAGTGAAATACCTTCCTTTGGTATGCGCTTCTGGTGCTAGGTAGTGTTTCTTATATGACTGACTTATATACTTAAAAAACTAAAAAGCTCTTAAATATCACACAAAATCAATTTTATTTCTTATAAAAAAAAAAATCGGTCTGGTAAATTTTTGTCCGGTCTGGTAAAATTTCAAGTTTACCAGACCGAATGTCTTGTAAAATGTTGGCAGTTTCGCGGAGACTGTAATACTAGACCAAATTTAGAAAAACATTATAGACGTTAGTGTAATTAATGTAAATAAAATAATTTACTAACATTTTATTGAAAAACATGTTTATATTTTTCAGTATTATAAAAACATGTTTGTGTACCAATGACCAATTTTTACAGGCGAGTTATATGTAGAAGTAGGTTTAGAAATAAGATACAAATTTACAGTTAAACTATTTTTGTTTTCAATTCCGTTTCATCACTTCTTTGTATGCATATCCGAGACACAGTGTCTTGAAATACTCTTCTTATCTGTGGTTTGGACCACAGGTGTTTTAAACAGATGGTCAGTATATTGGTGTCATATGGGTATTTTGGGTAGATTTTAGTGGATTTCGTTGGTTTTGGGTAATTTACATAGCTTTGTGCAACTACTAATGCTCAATCATTAAACACGACAGAAAACGTCAATAGCTACACATTCATCGTTCCGAACTTTCGGACACCTTTTCAAAATACCTACACAAAAAAATCTAGTTACGTATACGTGTAATTCGCGGTAGGTGACGTAAATTGTACGTTGGTAACACCAACCAGATATACCGAAATAACCAAAGAAACACCGCAAAATGAACCGTTCTTCATGAACCTGTGACTGGATAAATGTGGCTTCTATGCATATCTGAGACCAATTGTCTTTAGCATGTGAACGTACCGTTTAACACATTGAGTATAAACTGGTACACGGCTCCACCCGAGGGTGGAGGGGGAGAGTACACACGCCGGTTGCCGTTGATTGTAGACACTAATGGCGCCTTCACGGCAGCCGTGTAGTTAGCCAGGTCGTCCCGCGTGATTATCCCCCCTGTAGGACACAGAAAGGCAATTTGTGACTGTGACTGGAAAATGGGGCTTATGGGATCTGCGAGTGCAGTTGCTGATCAAATATCACACTCGTGAAGCCTGATAACGATTTGTATTGCTTGTTAGAAGCATGGCTGGTGTTCCGTTGATGGAATGGCGAACAGAGCTGATCCAGGATCTGCACTGTTCGGCATTCCATGGTGGATCTACACTGGTCGCAAACCCCGTTAGCCACATTTCTCTAGTCACACACACATTTACGTTCCATAGACCACAGGTAACTGAAAAATAACTCACTAGTCTAGTAACATATGGTCGTAGCTGCTATGCTAAAGCATAGCACTTACGACCTTATGTTACTAGACCATCGATATGTTATCTACATTGATAATGTGTCACGCAAATTTCTACGGGGTTACCCATTGATCGTGCTGCGCCTAAATTGCGAGTACGAGCAAGAAAATAGTGCCATATGCCAACTTATCATATGGCGTTTTTGTCTATCTTGCTTTGTATCTAAAAGTCTACATATACTATTCTCTATACTTTTCACAGTTTTGTGCTCATTTTATCAGTTAAATTCTGGAAAATACGAATCAAGACATTTCGTGCGTATGAATGCAGCAGCAATTATCTTTAGTTCTCACAGTTAGGTAGCAGTGAACAGTTAGCAGTCAGTTTCCAACATGTATTTCAAACAGTAATTTATTCTAGAGAAAATGTATGCATGGGAATGGGTTTGCACCAACACAATACATTTGCCTCTGGTTGATGATTGAGAAAATATGCAACTTTCAGTCTCTAATTCCGCAAGTCATCAGTTTTTGTGGAGATAACATATTTCAGTACTTTGATTTTATTTAGTTATGCCTCTCCGTTCTCCCAACAAAAAGTCCCAGAAATACGATTCAGGAATTATCGGTGACCGTCGATTTCCGACGACTTCTTGTCAGGATTATAGAGCGGAGTTCGTCCGCATATACGAGGACATTATCCGCGACCTTTATTATCGATCGTACATGTACATGCGGACAACTGTGCTGTAAGTTATTTATCTCATATTCATATTACAGTGAAGCCTCTCTAAACCGGACACCCTGGGACCTTGCACGGTGGAGCCTCTCTAAACCCGACACCCTGGGACCTCGCACGGTGGAGTCTCTCTAAACCGGACACCCTGGGACCTCCCACGGTGGAGTCTCTCTAAACCGGACATCCTGGGATCTCCCACAGTGGAACCTCTCTAAACCTGACACCCTGTGACCTCCCACGGTGGAGCTTCTCTAAACCGGACACCCAGGGAATCTCCCACAGTGGAGCCTCTCTAAACCGGACACCCTGGGACCTACCACAGTGGAGCCTCTCTAAACCGGACACCCTGTGACCTCCCACGGTGGAGCCTCTCTAAACCGGACACCCATGGACTCTCCCAAAGAGGAGCCTCTCTAAACCGGACACATTGGGACCTCCCACAGTGAAACCTCTCTAAACCGGACACCCTGGGACCTCCCACAGTGGAGCCTCTCTAAACCGGACACCCTGGGACGGAGCCTCTCTAAACCGGACACCCTGGGACCTCCCACGGTGGAGCCTCTCTAAACCGGACACCCTGGGACCTCCCACGGTGGAGCCTCTCTAAACCGGACACCCTGGGACTCTCCCACAGTGGAGCCTCTCTAAACCGGACACCCTGGGACCTCCCACGGTGGAGCCTCTCTAAACCGGACACCCTGGGACCTCCCACGGTGGAGCCACTCTAAACCGGACACCCTGGGACCTCCCGCAGTGGAGCCTCTCTAAACTGGACACCCTGGGACCTCCCACATTGGAGCCTGTCTAAGCCGGATACCCTGGGACTCTCCCAAAGTGGAGCCTCTCTAAACCGGACACCCTGAGACCTCCCACAGTGGAACCTCTCTAAACCGGACAACCTGTGACATTCCAGGGTGTACGGTCTAGAGAGGTTCCACTGTAATTAAGCACTCCATGAACAGTTTTATGTCGAAGAAATGACAGTGAAACACATCTAAATTAAACATGATGTGGTATTCAGCGTGCCCGGTTTAGAAGGGTTCTACTGTACGTCCAGTTCTTCCAATAATAAGGGTACAAAACTTGGGAATATGGGTGAAGTGGGATACTAAGTCACATTTAGATCACGGTTTGTCTACATGTACGAGGAGATAATCCGCGAGCTTTAGCGATACAAATTTCTATCATGTTATCGGATTTGTAAAAGGCATGTGTTGTGTTTCAGATCACTGTGTGCTGAATTGCTGAAGTACTGAACATACGGTAGTAGAGTTTCAGACTCCTTTGGACAACCACAAACTTCCTGTAGCAAAATGGATTAGTTGTGCTTACATTTCCGGAGTCATAAAATATAGTGTAAACAATGACATCACAGATTACATCACGTTGTAAATCGATATAGGAGCACGTGATTCCCTGATGATTCCTAACGATGTACGATGTGACGTAATCTGTACTTTTTCTTTACAGTATATTTTCTTTAAAATCTTGAGCACTATCAAACGGACGTAGTGTGATGATCTATAGTATAGGAATGAATGGCCTTTTTGTGGAATTTATCGGGGTATAAACTTGGAAAAGTCGCGGGAATACTGGACGAAGGAAGAATTATTTTAACTGCGCCTGACGGTTATGAAAAGTAGTTCGGCATGGAGTTTACTGGGATATCAATTTTGGACGGAGACTTGCAACGGACCAATCAAATGTTAGGGAATTGTGTACATATTTTTGTGCTGGAATTATACCATCTTAAACAACGAATCACGTGTTTTATGGTTGCCATAAACTTTCTTTACAAATCCTTATATCCTTTGCAGCCGGGATGAAACTGCATTATTTATATGATTTGGGCTTCAGACGCGAATGCGCATGTCCATCCGGTGCGCGATGCCACCATAACGATAGTACGGTGCTACGATGACGATAGTACGATATCACGATGCTACGATGACTATTGTACGATATCACAATCGTAGTATCGTCATCGTAGTATCATGATATCGAACTATCGTTATCGTGCCTTCGTGCTATCGTAATATCGACCCGATAGCGATATTACGATGGCCTAAACGGACCTCCGTACAGTACTGTGATTCGCAGAATTTGATTCGACAAACTCGCAGTTCCCACGTGTCGGTTGAATAGTGAGTGGCGAGTTCAATGACGTTATCAAGGAATCAGCTGACTACAATCAGCTAAGTGGTATCAATGATGTCAACTGATGTCATAGAGCTTATTTTAGTCAGCTAAGAATCATTATCATGCGTGTATTGGATCACTCATTTCACCGATGATCAATATGATTTTCCGACGTGACGTAATCTGTGACTTCATTTTTACCATAAGCATTCGGCGTGTTTCGGCTTTCATCGGCATAGTTATATATATGAACGCAAGGGAAGTAATCATTGTAATGTATTCAGTATTACCAGGCCCGTTTAATTATAGCAGCACCGACGAAAGCCATTTTAGATGTCACAATGTTGATGTTTATTCATAACGTCATGACGTCGTGACGTCATTGCATGAGCATCACGTCATAACGTCATGACGTTACGAATAAACATTGTGAAATCTAAAATGGATGCCACTTAGCTTGATAAAGGCCTTGTGCCGAAATGTCGGAAAAGTGTGTACCTTATGTTTGCAGAATTGTTGACCGTATGGTATATATACAATAAACGGCAACCTGTACCGCATTTGCTGTGCTATGTTTCATAAATATCTGTAATTCCTTTATAAATATATTAAAGGTACTCAGCAGGCACAAAATATTCTTTATATCAGAGACATCATCTGAGACATTTGCTGGCAAAATAAACATTCATTCACCATTACCCCACGTATTGATTGGTATTATTATGCATGTTATCAGACGTACATTTCCACAGTGATATCAGGGGCGATAACCGTATTCCCTTAAAATGTTAACGGACATTGCTATTTAGTCACTGTATTTATATTTTTGATTTGTTATGATCATACGTTATAATCTGTTGAAAATATTATTTTCTTCAGGTGACGTATTTAAATGATGAAAACAAATATCATTCCTCATTTGCATATGAAAATAGAGTGATACCACCGCGCGTCACTATCAGTAAAATCAATATTACTGAATGATTATGTCTGTATAGCGGGCACTCGTTTTTAGAACTGGTGGAATAGTGACACAATTATATACTGAGCAAAACTAGAAACGTCCCTCCATGTTTAAGGAAAGGTTCATCAAAAACCAAAAGGGTTACTTTTAAAAATCAAAATGGAAAAACAAGTTCATTCATTTCTGTATCAAAGCCAATAAATTGCATTTGGATATCTTGTTAAATATTCGAGAGATAACCGGCCAAGGGCGGTAGGGGTCAAAATCAAAAATCACAAAAACTCAGAAATGTGTTACTTAATGTTTAGAGATGGAATTTCAATAAGTAATGTGGCAAATTCAGTAAATCTCGTTAGTACCGAGTGTGGCCACCATTTGCATGAATGCATGCAATGATCCTACGCCGCATCGACGTGACTTAACGCAATACCAGTGCGATGGGCAAATTCCTCCATTCCCGTTGTAACGCCCGTGTAAGATCGCGAACATTGTCAATCTGATGGTTAGCTCGTGGTTTGCGGCCCAGCTCATCCCATATGTGCTCAATGGGATTGAGATCCGGGGAGACCGCGGGCCATGGCATGACGTCGACGTTGTTTTGCTGTAAGTATTGAGTGGTGACCCTGGCTACGTGAGGGCGGGCATTGTCGTGCATCAATGTCACACCAGGACCATGCTGACGGATAAATGGTAAGGCATGTGCATTTAGCACATCTGCAACATAACGTTGTGCATTGATGTTGCCCTGTACAACAACCAAATCTGTCTTCCGGTTTCCCATGATCCCACCCCAGACCATTACGCTCCCTCCCCCAAACCTGTTCTTCTCAACAATGCAACAATCGGTGAATCTTTCATTTTTACGCCTGTATACCCGTAATCTTCCGTCAGCATGACTAACTGTGAACCGAGATTCATCGGTGAACAAAACTCGGTTCCAGTCAGCCCTTCTCCAGTTCAGATGACGTCGCGCCCATAACAGTCTGGCAGCACGGTGACGTTGGGTCATTATCTGACCAGTGTACGGGCGGCGTGCCCGGATTGGTTGGGCGTTACGACGTAACCGGTTGCGAATGGTCTGCCCTGAGACACCGTATCGCCTAGCAGTGACTGTGGCTGCCAATCGACGTTGACGTAAGTGCGTCAACGTAATGTAACGATCGGCTCTAGCCGTCGTTACACGAGGCCTACCAGGTCGCTGCCGGTCGTGAACAGCCCCAGTCTGCTGGTACCGGGCTGCAAGACGATCAATCGTCTTCCGACAGCAACCAAACCGAGGCGCGACCGCCCTGGCGGCCATCCCACCGCAAGCATCCCAATTGCCTGATTTCGCTCGTTTTCGGAAAGCCGTGGCATATCGAAAACAGTGAAAAATTAAAAAAGTTTTTTAATTTTCCGAATAGCCCCTATCGCATGAATGGTACGACATGAACTGAATCACCTTATCGATGACAAGTATAGCGTGCACGTGCAAAATGTGGAAATCAACGTTCCGGTCACTGGCCGCTATGTAAACCGTGTGTATCGGCTAAACTCTACACGATCGTATTCTGAACATCGCCACGGTTTAAAATATACTCAACAAAACTAGAAACGTCCCTGTTTTATAGCCGGTGTAGCTCTGTCTATGTATGTACCACATGTTCAAAGTACATGTATTTTAAACCGTGGCGATGTTCAGAATACGATCGTGTAGAGTTTAGCCGATACACACGGTTTACATAGCGGCCAGTGACCGGAACGTTGATTTCCACTTTTTGCACGTGCACGCTATACTTGTCATCGATAAGGTGATTCAGTTCATGTCGTACCATTCATGCGATAGGGGCTATTCGGAAAATTAAAAAACTTTTTTAATTTTTCACTGTTTTCGATATGCCACGGCTTTCCGAAAACGAGCGAAATCAGGCAATTGGGATGCTTGCGGGTGGGATGGCCACCAGGGCGGTCGCGCCTCGGTTTGGTTGCTGTCGGAAGACGATTGATCGTCTTGCAGCCCGGTACCAGCAGACTGGGGCTGTTCACGACCGGCAGCGACCTGGTAGGCCTCGTGTAACGACGGCTAGAGCCGATCGTTACATTACGTTGACGCACTTACGTCAACGTCGATTGGCAGCCACAGTCACTGCTAGGCGATACGGTGTCTCAGGGCAGACCATTCGCAGCCGGTTACGTCGTAACGCCCAACCAATCCGGGCACGCCGCCCGTACACTAGTCAGATAATGACCCAACGTCACCGTGCTGCCAGACTGTTATGGGCGCGACGTCATCTGAACTGGAGAAGGGCTGACTGGAACCGAGTTTTGTTCACCGATGAATCTCGGTTCACAGTTAGTCATGCTGACGGAAGATTACGGGTATACAGGCGTAAAAATGAAAGATTCACCGATTGTTGCATTGTTGAGAAGAACAGGTTTGGGGGAGGGAGCGTAATGGTCTGGGGTGGGATCATGGGAAACCGGAAGACAGATTTGGTTGTTGTACAGGGCAACATCAATGCACAACGTTATGTTGCAGATGTGCTAAATGCACATGCCTTACCATTTATCCGTCAGCATGGTCCTGGTGTGACATTGATGCACGACAATGCCCGCCCTCACGTAGCCAGGGTCACCACTCAATACTTACAGCAAAACAACGTCGACGTCATGCCATGGCCCGCGGTCTCCCCGGATCTCAATCCCATTGAGCACATATGGGATGAGCTGGGCCGCAAAGCAAGAGCTAACCATCAGATTGACAATGTTCGCGATCTTACACGGGCGTTACAACGGGAATGGAGGAATTTGCCCAACGCATTGGTATTGCGTTACGTCACGTCGATGCGGCGTAGGATCATTACATGCATTCATGCAAATGGTGGCCACACTCGGTACTAACGAGATTTACTGAATTTGCCACATTACTTATTGAAATTCCATCTCTAAACATTAAGTAACACATTTCTGAGTTTTTGTGATTTTTGATTTTGACCCCTACCGCCCTTGGCCGGTTATCTCTCGAATATTTAACAAGATATCCAAATGCAATTTATTGGCTTTGATACAGAAATGAATGAACTTGTTTTTCCATTTTGATTTTTAAAAGTAACCCTTTTGGTTTTTGATGAATCTTTCCTTAAACATGGAGGGACGTTTCTAGTTTTGCTCAGTATACATGTACTTTGAACATGTGGTACATACATAGACAGAGCTACACCGGCTATAAAACAGGGACGTTTCTAGTTTTGTTGAGTATACACTTATTTAAATCATATAAAGAACATTTTGTACCTACTGAGTGGGCATGTACCTTTAAAGGAAATGTATCGTAAACACATCTAAAAAATCACGACGTCACACCATTCGGAAACCACGTCATCCCACACACTGATAACTGCATAAATTTATTACAGTGGAATCTCTCCCAATCGGACACCCTGGAATCTCCCAGGGTGTCCGATATGGCGCGGTTTCACTGCAACTACGCATCCCATTCCCATAATGCTTTACCCGCATCCTGGATATCAAGCGTAATATTCTCAGCTAGACTGCCGTTGTAAAATGCATCGGGTCCTTCCGTAGCAATAATCTCCAGCGTCCTAGCCAACTTGGGTCGACGCATTATCTCCCCTGCTCTGTACAGCGCGCCAGTTTCGGGATTGGTCACCAGCGCTCTGCGTAGGAATACAGAACTGTGACGTAAGTCAAAGTTTTGACGTCTTGTTTATTCATACACAGAAAAATACCTTTTTGAATCGATCGCACCATATTGTTCACAGGTGATCGGCATGTTGATAGGATAGTGTATTTTATCCCGTCAACACAGTGCGTATGTGCCGTGAAACACGGTGCCGTGAAACATTTTTGATATCCAGTCAATACAATTTTTGCATTTTACAACCATTTGTAGGTGTTGACGGGATAAATAGAATAGTAGGTTAGTGCCGTGAATGGGAAAAAATATCTGGCGCGGCACGGAAACGGGATGTGCTCGGCAGAGCCTCGCCCATCCCGTTTACTGAGCCTTGCCATATATGTTTTCCCATTCACGGCACTAACCACTATTCTCTATTTACTTTTTTAGACATATAGAAATTGTTTAAAAATGTATTCCTGTATTGTCAATGTATATAATCAAGGCTTACAACTAAGTGTGACTGACTTTCACCATCACCAGTTTCGAGACGCAATGTATTTTCTATTTCTCATAAAATTCCATTATTCCTAGTGCCTACACAGAGCTAAGGCCCGCCCGAGCCTAATAAAACACATAGCCAGCATTTTAAACACAGAAGCCGTACCAGCCCAAAAACCGGACAAAATCACCCGACAACGCTAGGTCGGACACGAGTTCGTATCGTGTTTTCACTCAAATTCTCAAGACTAAACTGAACTAACGGTAAACCAGATCGGGATATCAAGAATTCTCGAGATTTTTCAATAAAGTAATACTATTTATCAATTGGGGAGGGTACTTTTGTACTTTTACAATTACTTATATTTAGATGTTTAGATTTAATGTGTTTAATAGCCAAAAGTAGGTTGGCAGGAAAAACGTGGAACAGACAGCAGTTTCATATATATATATACATGTACGTGGCTGTGACTGCAGGCTTATAGATGACAGCTACTTTTAACTGAAAATGACATGACGTATGTCCTCCAATAAACTGCATGAAAACTACAAATTACTATGTGCGCTAATAATATGTTTTAAAAAATTGTGGGAGCTCAAAACAACATACATAATATGTGACTGAGTGACTGGGGAAATGGGGCTTATGTATTTGTGACCAGTGTAGCTTCTGTAGCCGATTTCACCAACATTGCAAAGTATGCTTTTCTAGCAAAGTATACTTTGAGGGAGTAATCATTTATTTTTCCCGAAATGCATTATTTCACGTAGAACTAACGACTGCATATATTTGATGATTAATGTAAAAGTATGCAGAATTATTATACTGAATTTAGTACATTATCACAGCCAAAACGGCTGTGCTAATGTAATACATTCAGTATAATAAACATTAATAAATTTATTCTTTAATTGAAAATTTCTCCTTCAAAGTATACTTCACTAGATAAGTATACTTTTCAATGTTGGTAAATTAGGCTACAGATCACTGGCCTTTGCATCCGCGCATTCTGATCAGACCTGCGTAGATCGACATTTATTTGAAGTAGTTTTTATTTTGGAAAAAAACAGGTCATGATCAAAAGTGGTTGCAAATGCTATTAGTTGTACAATTGTAAGTTTGTATATACGTGCAGTGGAACGTCTCTGAACCAGACACGAAGAAACACATGTGCTCTTATTTTTAACGAGTTCCTTAGTCATTTTTCTCAGGTGATAATGTCTGGTCATTATCGCATAGCACACAACTATATGGCTTTGAACGATCAAAGCCTGATTAACAGTGAAATATCTCTAAGCCGGACACCCTGAGGATATGCGATATGCGAGTAATTGAGATGAAATGCTGTGCTTTCATTGGTCGAGAAACTAGGGCAAACAATTAGTATATTATAACACTTGATACATGAATACTTACTTTAAATTCGGATGGTTTGGATAGAAAGAAGCACTTGCATCAATGCCGGCTTGTAAGGCGACTCCGACTCGAAACCCATCGCGGCATAGTCGAATGGCGGGCTCAAACAGCGCCCGCCACGGCAGTCGCCCGCCCAGCCTGTGGGCCTCATATAGCCCCCTTATCTCGCCGGGGATGCCAATCGCTTTCCCGCCTGTGATATATTTAACGATGGGGTCCCGCACATCAGGATGTATTGTAGGGGTTACAGTTTGTTGGTTCAGCATTTAGAGATGTCATTACTATATAGAAAGAGGGTTTAATTGTTATTACCGGGTAAACATATTGTTACTATATAGAGAATAGTAGGTTAGTGCCGTGAATGGGGAAAAATATCTGGCAAGGCTCAGGAAACGGGATGGGCGAGGCTCTGCCGAGCACATCCCGTTTCCGTGCCGCGCCTGATATTTTTTCCCATTCACGGCACTAACCTACTATTCTATTTATCCCGTCAACACCTACAAATGGCTGTAAAATGCAAAAATTGTATTGACTGGATATCAAAAATGTTTCACGGCACCGTGTTTCACGGCGCATACGCACTGTGTTGACGGGATAATTTGTATTATTTGTATGACGGAAATCAATAATCTTGAGGTCAGGGGACATAACCGCGTTTTCTCAAATTTGATATTTATTCAAAGGAAGTCGATATTTATTTGTCCAATGCAATTTCTGGTGTAAAATAACTACTTTATAAGATATCGACAGCAGTAGTTAAGTTGATACACATACTTTATTTAAATCTTTAAAACTAATCACACTGTCTTCACATGCACATAAACTGGTGATCACCACTACTGACCACAGGTGGAAGACTCGGACCTATGACACAAAAAAAATGCCTATTAAAAAAAATCCCATTACCCCACCCACTTGGTCTCGTACAGTACCATACGCTAATATAAGAGTATAATTAGCGCTATTATAGAAAGAGCCCTCTCTTTTCCGGCTCGCACAAACACAATAAACATCGATTAAATGTATGAAATATGTCTCTGGCAATCGATAAAGGTATTAGGTGTGTGAATATACTCACTTCAAATCGCTGTTTCAAGTATTTATTGAGTTATTCGCGTTTTGATTACCCCATCCAAAGCGAAAGTTGGCGTGTACGAAAGAATCTCACACAGAATCGGAGGCAGTCCGGCTGGATTATCGGTCATATTTGGCCGATAGCTGATCGCCAGCTCAAACTAAAGTCGTGCACCATGATCATATACATTAGAGACTCCAACCATACAAAGTTCGTCCAATTGTGATCGTTCGCCGATCTAAAAAATACGCCAATACACACTTTATCTGGAGCTCTTAATTGTCCCCTGGGATGGCAGGATATCACCCTGACAAGTTGATGAATGTCGACCATGGCGGTCATTGATCAAAGTCCCAGAATTCATCGCGTCAGCTAAGAGCGCCTGTATGTGTGGCTGTGACTGACGAAAGTGGGCATATGTGTTTTGTGGCCAGTGCGTATCCAGACCAGCATGTGCATCCACACAGTCTCAGTCTGATCAAAACATTCACTGTTCGCCATTCCAACAAAATGGTGCGGGTGTTTTGAGGTCACAGACACAGTTTGCTTGCGAATTTTGAGCCATTACTACCCAGTTTCACTTGAGGAATAATTTGCGGTGCTCTTAACACCAGTTTCAACATATTTGTAGCATTTAAAAGAAAACACTGAACCTGTTGGTCACGTGGTGTAAACAGAGTTTTCGTGGCCAAAAAATGTGAGCAATATTGGGGGACATGACGAGGTTGTATTTTTCTTTCTTAGGAGTAAGTTAACCTATTGTTTCATTCATGCAGAACCAGTACTGACCGGATGCATGTCATTTGTCATGTAGCAGCGGGAGAAGCGTGTGAAAGGTGAGCGGCAGACTTAGGTTGGCGAATAGGTTTAGCAGCAAATGGAGTAAAATGGAGTAAAAAGACGGCCATTTGCCACGAGGTATATACATTTTCGTTGTTTTATTAATATTTTAATTTAAAACACGAGGAAGCCATATAGTCTATGGCACGACGGAATATATCATAGATCTACAAATGCAGACAATTTGTTAAAAGATGCAGTGACAAAACAGTTATTGAAGGATTTGTGGCCTCCTCTGTGTAAAAACACCATGCCGTTACGAATTTTGCAGACATTTTCCGGTCGATTTTAATGAAAATACGGTCTATACCCATGTAGCCCACAATAATCCACTATTCAACCATTTGTAAGGGATTTCGCCATTCGCACACCTTTCACGTCCATGAAAACGATGTGTAAGCACTGTAAAGGTCCGGCAGTGGGAACCACATGTAATTACAAAGGTTTGTGGTAGGTTTGTTTGGCAAATTGTGTGGCAACGTATTAATAGTTAATAGTGAATAGTGTGGCAACGTATCAATAATGTTCATTATTGATACAATCTTGTGTTCCCTGTGGCATTGATGGCCGATGGAGGTATACGCAATTCAGTAGAAAAGAAATCCCTAGCGGAACATTTCACCTGTACCCGTGTTGAAAATACTTTCTGAGCCGGTTTGAGTTCATTTTGCTTTAAAATATGTTCCTTAAAGTGTTAAAGCACCCAAAACTTCCCCAACACTTAGTAGAATTGACTTGCAGTTTTAATGCAGTTCTAAAAAAATTTTTGGGGACAGTACATCGCTGAATGTGGAGTACATTATTTGCCACGTTGAATACCACCGTTGTATTCGTACCATATATCACAGAAAGGTATTCGGCGTGTTTCGTCTTTCATCGGTATAACTATATACACATGAAGAAGGCTTCTAACTTTGGTTGGACACAACCTCGTATCGCAACAACTTCCGCGATTGTTTTAACGCTAATGTGAATATTTTGGCGGAAAGTGCACATGTTCATTTGAGAAATATTCCTATCTTGCTAAAGTAGCATAGTTAGAACATAATTATGCAAAGAATATCGAATTACAGCTGCTTTTTCTAGGTCGGAAACAACATCGCATCATAACAAATGAAATAATGTGTTTAAGTCTCCAACGTCAATATTGTAGTGGAAAGCTCATATGATCATTTTATAATTATGGTTATCCTGCAGAAATACATAGAATGCCTAGCAAATTACAATTTTAAACATGTTATTTTCTTATGATACATGTACGATGTCGTGTCCGAAATTAGAAGCCTTTAAAATAATGTAATTTATTTCCCATACATACTGCCTACCACTTCCACACTATATGGACACATTTATATAAAATGCGTTATTATGATCAATTGGTAGCCAGCTGAAAAAAGAACATTTGACATTTGCAAGAAGTCTAGAATAGATAGTGGTTCTTATCGTTTTCTCAACCGGCAATTGAAATGTGACTTCCGCTTTGGTAGCGATCTCGCTTGTAAAGGAATTTGATGTTTGCCTGGCAGTTCGATATGAAAATAACGCGTTGTCTCCCCTGGTATTTTATCGAGACATTAGCTTTTACCGAATCGCTTCGTTCACAGTTCATTTCGCCTTTAGTGTCTTATTTGCAGGAATGTTAAACACAGTAAGAGTGCGGACAAACCGATGAATCGTCGAAATCCCAATGATGCGTTTAAAAGTGTTCAGTAAAATAATATATATTTTCGTTATCATCTACAGTCGGGTATAATATGCGTAACAGACTTCGCCGCTCGTGGGGGTGGGGGGGGGGGTCAATTGCGTATACAAGGCATTTGCACTCAAATAAATCCCTCACCTACAGTAGCGCTTTCTGCAGGTCAACTATACATACTATACCAATACTATACGTATACTATACCAATACGATATGTTTTATATACGATATGCATATAATATAAACGTACGGTATGTTTTTACCGTACATACCAACCAATATCGTATAGATATACCATTCAAATCGTACGTTTATACGATGTGTATACATGTGTATGATTCTGGTACGTTTGTATCGTACAAACATACCCGATTGGTGTACGGTATAAGCTAGAGGATACCAAATGGTGCGAAATCGCCCAGGGTGTATGCAAAAATAGTCCGGTATAAAAAAATAGTGCGGATGTTTTGAGGTCACAGACACCGTTTGCTTGCAAATCTTGATCCATTACTACCCAGTTTCAATTGAGGAACATTTTGGGGTGCTTTTAACACCAGTGTTCAGCATATTTGTAGCATTTAAAAGAAAACACTGAACCTGTTGGTCACGTGATGTAAACAGAGTGTCCGTGGCCAAAAAATGTAAACAATATTGGAGGATATGACAAGGTTGGATTTTTCTTTCTTAGTAGTAAGTGAACCTATTGTTTACTTCATGCATAGCCAGTACAGACTGGCTGCAGGTCATGTACAAGTGGGTCCCACAGCATCCATACGAATAGTGAAAGTAGGAGAGACTGGCCTTATTGGATGGCAATCGGTTAAATTATATAGTAAAACTATTTGGAGGTGGCTAACCTATAAAGGTTATAGGATACCAAATGGTGCGAAATCGCCCAGGGTGTATGCAAAAATAGTCAGGAATAAAACAATAGTGCGGGTGTTTTGATGTCACCGACGTTGTCTCGGATAGGGACTTTGAACGGCGGTCCCGAGTGTCAAAGTTATCAACCTCATTCCCGTCTTCACTCTCTTGCAGACGGCATGCAAAGTCATCGAGCCAATGAAGACGTGAAATTATCTATCTCTCCTCTCTATATATATCTCGCTGTCTCCATCATGTCCTACATATGAGACATGCCATGTTATTTTGTACCTTCGGACATCTGCGTAATTTCAAGAAATACGTTTACAAAATTTACAATTATTTTCCGTAAATGGCGTGTAAAGTTGACAAACTTATGCACGACTTGTCGACCTAGGTTGGGTTTGTAACCACATGGTGAATATGTATTTCAGACAATTCATGAAACTATGTTATCCGGGTAACAGTATATATGTGCATTGGGACACCATCGGTAAATATAAATGTAGGCCAACAAGGTCACACTAAAAGCTGATTATTGTCCAGTGTCAAAAGTTGCAAATTATCAAAAATAAACTTACTAAAATAAACACACAATGTGTTAATGATGGCCGGACAGACCTGCTGATAAACAGACAGACGACACGGTTGTGAGTGTACAGTGTACTGTCAAGCCTGTGAATAAATGCCAGCCATGGGAAGTGACAAATCTGGCCAAAGGTGGTCTTTATTCGCAGGGTCATTTATATAGTAAGTGTGCCATTGAGACAACACAGTGTGGCCATTAGGCCACATACAATTAATGTATTGATTATCATCCGAATTTTGTGAAAAAATGGGGCGAGTGGGCGTTTTTTATTTTTATTTTCATGCAATACCGGGAAGAGAAAATGGAGGGCTAGATTTTCAAATATGCAAATCCGTTTTGTAATATCATTGTTATATTGAAGTGTTGCTAGCCATGTATTTACTTTCTTGCAACTCAGAAAGTCAGTATTTATGCCAAAGTACAAGCATGTTATCATGGTTATACTGTATAGCTGTGTGTACGGTATCTCGCATTGTGTACTTTAACTTGTAACTTAGTATATAGTTTGCAGCTGGATCATATTAGAGAAGTATACAAATAGTATGGCCTCTCATGTTCAGTTTCTGTAGCCGATTTCATCAAAATTCCAAAGTCTGCTAACCGAGCTTAGCAGACTTTGAGGGAGTAACTCTTGACTAATTAACACAATTGAAATATATTTTTGCAATCCAATTACATTTATTAATGTGTCGCTTTTCAAGAACCAGAGTTTTTAAATATATAATAAAATGGTTTTAGAATGTAATTCGTGTCAAGTATTGTTTTGTTGTGACCGATGTATGCGGAGACATTCGTCCGATTAATGGTATCGTCCGCTAACGGGCACCCATCCAATGATCCATTATTTACAAAATCATTATACAAATCAGAGAACGTCGAGTCCGCGCCGGCCTTTACACCAATCCAGTATGTGTGGTCTTTGTATTTGACTGCGACAAACATAGCTATAAGATTGTGAAATTTTACTGCAGAAAACGAAACTAGCAGCGCAGAAAATGATTATTTGCATACTATATTTATTACCGCAAAGCGCCTGCGTGAGAAACATTGAGACCTGTATAATTAGCGGACAACTAGGCGATTTCTTTTTTTACGAAAATTTTCAGATTTGTTTTTATTTTTTTTTTGCGACGGGCGCATGTCATGTCGTTCCCACCGCCGGACCTATATAGTGCTTACACATCGTTTTCACGGACGTGAGAGGTATTCGAATGACGAAATCCCTAAAAATGGTTAAATAGTGGATAATTTTGAGGGCTACATTGGTTATATACAGGGGTATAGACCGTATTTTCATTAAAATCGACCGGAAAATGTCTGCAAAATTCGTAACGGCATGGTTTGTTTACACAGAGGAGACCACAAATCCTTCAATAACTTGTTTGTCACTGCATCATTTAACAAAGTGTCTGCATTAGTAGATCTATGATATATTCCGTCGTGCCATAGGCTATATGGCTTCCTCGTGTTTTAAATTGAAATGTTAATAAAACAACGAAAATGTACCTACCTCGTGGCAAATGCCCGTCTTTTTACTCCATTTTACTCCATTTGCTCTACAGCTCAACCTATTCGCCAACCTAAGTCTGCCGCTCACCTTTCACACGCTCCTCCCCCTGAGTAGGTCCCACAGGATACATACTCATAGTGACATAGTGACATATGAGAGATTGGCCTTACTGGATCTTAGGTTGAAGTAACGGATCAAGGTCTATAAATACATTAAATATATCTAAAAGTATCAATAAGTGGGGGAAAATCAGTTGAAATAAAAGTTTACGCCCTGTTAGAACACAAAGTGTTATGACTGGGAGTAAAATAAGTTTAACTTACTTTATTCACTGATTGATACTTTTAGGTATATTTAATGTATTTATATGCCTTGGTCTGTTACTTCAACCTGTGTACTGGATGGGATTCGGTTACATTATATGTTAAAACTAGTTGGTGTGTTCTAACCTAAAACCAAGCGTCTGGGAACCTACTTCCTGTGAGGAGACGTTTTTATCGGGCGTGTACATTTCTGACGATGCGCTGGACGGGGCCTGCTCCCGAGCCATAACTGACTTGGTCACACCCATTTTCCTGCAGTTATCCAATCGCATGTGAATATGTGGGACAGTGACTGGAGAAATGGGATATGGCATTTTCTGCAAGTGCAAGGTTTTACGATTTATACAGTAATTCTTAATACAGATCGAATGATTGACGCAATATACCGAATAAATATAATAACAGTACTGCATAATACCACAGAAGTGCGATATTTATAGGGTATTTGATTTGTCTGTGGATATATGCACGCAGCGTGCGATATTGCAAGAATTTAGGAGTGCAATATAGTTGCGCGGCGGAACGAGTGGTATATATCCACATACACATCAAATAACCTGTTTATTATATACATGTACATCACTCGCAATGTATATGCGCCTAAGAAAATCTACAAAATATAAATCAAATAAACAAATTAATGGTGATTTAGAAGGAACTATTTTGTGAAGTGAAACGTATTTCCGGCACTGACCAATATGAACTCACGAGACGACAATATCAAGGTGTGGGATCACGTTGTTTCCAAACCCCATAGCCGACGTGACGTAATCATTTTTACAAACCTTCCTAACAAAACGGACGGATTTCGGTGATATGTAGCGCACCAAATACGATGGCATATGTTTTTTATGAATGCCCTGAAAGTTATTTACGATAACTTATAACTCTCACAAAGCATCGAGTACCGTTTATTTCTTAAATTCACGTGCTCTAGTTTTTATTGACATTTACGGTAACAGATTCTTCGTCAAAACGTCAGAATTATGAGATTAAAGCCGCCTCTACAATACAGGGCAACGTGTACCGCATTTGCTGCGGTATATTTCACAAACATGTGTCATTCCATTAGAAAGATATTAAATACAATATACTGTAAACACATCTAAAATCCATGACGTCAAGCCGTTCGGAAACACGTGATCCCAGACCTTGAATATGAAAAAGTATTGTGTTTCAATGGGAAACGAAAGTACGCCCCGCAGGTGACTTGGATTTTTTTTATTAATTCGTTCCCACGAAATAATCAATTCATTCCTTCAATCTAACAATTCCTTCCCTCGAATTAACAATTCATTCGTACGATATAACAGTTCGTTCCCTCGAATTAACAATTCGTTCCCACGAAATGACAATTAGTTCCCTCAATTTAACAATTCTTTCCTTCGAATTAACAATTCGTTCTCACGATATAACAATTTCGTTCCCACGAATTAACAATTCGTTCCCATGGGAACGAATTGCTAATTCGTGCGAACGAATTGTTATATCGTGAGAACGAATTGCTATTTCGTGGGAACGAATTAAAAAAATAAATTCTACGTCCCCTGTTGGTCTCCGTATACCTGTTATAGTATGTAAGGAAATGGCCGCCGCCAATACCACAACTGTGGGCATTGTGTACCCCCGTACATAGGACGGCGGCAATGGCGGCATCGACGGCGGATCCCCCCTGTCTGGCCATTATCCGCCTGCAACATACATTTATTACATACAATGGGTTTCCCAGTTCCCAGTGTAATAACATAATGCACAGTCTGATCATGATCTCTGCTCTGTTCGCCATTTCATGAATGAAATACCCGTCATGCTTCTAACGAGCAATATACGTGTAGATCGTTAGCAGGCTACATGAGTGTGCTATTTGATCAGGAGCTCCCCTGGACACAAATTCCATAAGCCCAATTTTTCCAGTCACATATAGGAAAAAGCAATGGTGGTCGGCCACTTTAACATTTTTCGGATTAGACACAGGGCGGAGTAATTCACTCACGTGCCAATTTGTGAACACTCCTCTGCATCAGCAGCCACGGCGGCAAATTTGTAACGCCCCTCAGTGGTTGTCGACGGCGGAACGTAAAGTGGCGAGTACGCAGGCGCAGGCGTAGTAATCTCTTGGCAGATATTATCGCCACTGGAACTACTTTTCCTCAGCCCAAGACCGAGACCAAGTCCGATCGCTACAATGGCGGCTACAACCAATGCAATCACGATGGCGAGAGTCCGGCCTTTGGATAATCTGAATAAATAAATGCAGTTACTATAGAACAAGCAATTTTAGAAAGTCCATATAATATCCAGATGAATGCGATTGAAAGTATTTACAGTTTATGCCAATGAACAGAGAGAGAGTGAGACAGAGCGAGAGAGAGAGAGAGAGAGAGAGAGAGAGAGAGAGAGAGAGAGAGAGAGAGCACAGTTTGTTTGTTTTTTTTTTTTTTTGCATATATGACCATAACAATCAGTTTCGTTCCCATTTTTGTCCTTAATCTCCAAGTGTGACATTGTTGACCTTGGGCCTAAACATCAGTTTCTTGCTATGTGACGTTGTCTCATGGTGGCAAACCTTTTTGTGTGAGTTTATTTGACAA